>CAMZMU010000040.1:47445301-47679212 GCA_947311845.1 Poa pratensis
TGTACCTTCCCTGTGCATCCAGCACGACAGCCACACCCTCCCCTCGTTCCTATCTCCATCTTGTGGAGGAGAAGAGCTTCGAGTGAGCTACGGGCCAAACCGGCCACCACCAAATTCCTCTCCCCTCGTCTATATAAACCCCCCCAATCCGCCACCGAAAACCACTAGCATTTCCCCCACTCTCCTCTACACCTCGACTCTCCATCCGGTGCAAGCAAGTGAGGGAAAGTTGCACTTTTTATCTTGCCCACCATGGCCACCATGGCCGGAGCTCGGGCAAACTCGTGGGAGGCCATTCCCGCCCCGGTTCCACCTCCCCTGGCCACGGACCCTCCGCCTCCGTTCACCCACCCTCGGCCCATCCTAGAACCAACGAGAGGAGAGAGATCGGCGCGCTCCGCCATGGCCGAAGCTCAGCGAGCTTGAGCTGGCGACGCGCCCGGGGCCTCCCCACTTCCTGGACTCGTTTCGAGCGCGGCATGGCCATAGGCCTCGCTTAGGACGGCGTCATAGCCCTGAGGGGGCAGTGGGATGGCGCCGGCGTTGACCACCCGAGCGCGGCCACCATGGCCGTACCGTGGAGGTCGCGGCGCTGTGCGTGGAGGCCGTCCCCGACCGCCAGAACCTCGCCTTGGACGCGGCACGATGGTGCGGATCCATCCCCGCCATCTTCCGGCATCCCAGACCTCCCAGCCGCCGGCGGTGGCCGCACGCCCGAGCCGCAGATCGCTCCCTCACGCGGACGAAGAAGACGTACAGGAAGATCGATCGATCCTGTTTTTTTTTCTCCCAGGCAGCGGCCCAGCAGGCCGTTTCAGCCCAGCACAGCCAGCCCAGCGCGCAGCGCAGCGCAGTGCAGTAGCAGGCCGGCAGGCCCATCCGCGGCCCAGCCGAACGGCCAGAGAGCCCGTTCTGTTTTTTTTTCGGGTGAGCAGCAGATGCTATCCGTCGCACGTCCATATCTTTTGAACCGTAGCTCGTTTGGAGTGATTCAAATTTGTAAATTCCTATTTGGAAAGGATCTGTCCAGTGGTACATGTTTTACATTTTGTAAATACTTGTATACTCCGCACCCTTGTATGCATGCATAGGTGTATCCCGCGGTATCGGCAAACCGAGACCCTAAACCGTGACATTCGTGACCCTCCAGCCAAACGGTGTCGATCTTCGCAGGCAAGCTAACCACTTGCTATGAGCTCCTGTCTAGGTTATCTTGTTGTGTTTGCTGCCCTAAGCGATATTGATGTTGGTTCCTATGATTTCATGTGTATGCTTGCATGTCATGTTTATTTCCGAGCATAGATAGCAATGCCATGTTCATTCTTCATCCATGTGTGCATTAGAATGACGTGTCGACGTGAATTAATTTTCGCCTCGCACTTGCGTGGCTTTGTCGAACCCTCCAACTAAACAACTATAAAACCTGCGTTCTATGAGTGTTTGGGTTCTTTTCTTCGCCGAGGTGAGGAGCGGACGAATGTCGTCTTATGATCACTCGGGGTTGGGTGCATTTGCCTAAAGAGTTATTTGGTTCTTCTCCCTCGTCAAAACGTTGTTGGCATATGCCCGCACTAGACTGCGACGCTTGGGACATTTGCTTTCCATTTGGTTCTTTTGCAAGATTGCTGACACCACGTCGAGGAAATCCTCGAGTGGAATGGATGCTTTCTTTCTTATGAGTGCTTTTTCGGTTCATTTTTGGGGTCGAATACAGGCCCCTAATAAATTTGGTAGTTGATCTGCGATGGCGCTGGTCGGAGGTAGCTCCGCCACAGTCACCGGTCGACGCTAACAAACTATGTCAAATTTGGTAGTTGATCTGCGATGGCGCTGGTCGAGAGGTATCTCTGCCACAGTCACCCGATCGACGCCAAAAACTGTGCTAACTTTTGTAGTTGATCTGTGATGGCGCCTGGTCGGAGGTAGCTCCGCCACGGTCACCGGTCGACGCTAACCACCTGTGCTAACTTTTGTATTGATCTGCGATTGCGCTGGTCGGAGGTAGCTCCGCCACAGTCACCCGGTCAATACAAACAAATATTGCTTGAAATATTATGTTGCTAATGTCTTGTTGTTTGATGATATATTATATTGATATTGTGATTGTTGTGATGGACTAATCCTCGGTTGTTTGGACTTGTGAATGATGAAACTTGATTAAATGAAACACCCCTCCAAACAACAATAGGGTCAGTCCATGGTGCCACTAATCTGAACTTCGAAAGCAGGACCATCGTCGTCTCATGGAGGACCGTGACTAGTAGGTTGTTGAGCCCTTTTGTGCCATCCATTGGCGCAGTCGTTCGGTTGTGCTGTCTGAGGTAGTGGTCGACAGGCACGGGTTCGACTGTGCTAAGGAGTCCGGAGCTAGCATACCCTTTCGCGCCAGGGGATGTGCCGGATTCACTTGCCCGTTGTACCATGCGTTAGGGTGGTGCAGTAGAGTGTCTTAGCAGGTGGACGGTCATGTAAGTATTTTGCTTAGTACGACTTTGGCATGACAACCTGAAGTACCGGGAGTAAGGTGCATTTCGATAGTTGGGAATGCAACCTCTCGAGAGTGTCAACCTAGCAAGCTAGCCTCGTTCCTAGGATATGGAACAACAGTTCAGTGTCGGTCACACTGTGTGTCTTTGTCGTGTCAGGGGTTAAACTTAAGATCTGTTTAAAAGAATTAATGAACGACCGGATTTCAATAAATGAACTAATAAGATGATGCAGGGAATGTTACCTTGAGATGTCGATGGTTACCCATGATATGGGATGGCGGTGATCGTTGGGAGCCTAGAGTTTGGCATGAGCCAACATCAACCGGCATGCCCAGAGTGGAAAGATGAGGCCTGCTGACGTGAAGCACACGTTCGTTGGGAGACCCCAAGAGGAAGGGATGCAGTCTAGCAGTAAGTTTTCCCTCAGTATGAAACCAAGGTTTATCGAACCAGTAGGAGTAGCAGCGCATCTGAAGGTTGTCAACGGCGAATTATGATGCGGCGCAACTCCAGGAAATCGGCGCTGACGTGGAACCTGCACACAACACAATCAAACTACTTTGCCCCAACGAAACAGTGAGGTTGTCAATCTCACGGCTTGCTGAAAACAAAGGATTAAACGTATGGTGTGGAAAATGAGTATTAAATTGCAGAGAATGAAAAAGGAACAGTTTGCAGTTTGTGGTTTTTAATCAGTGTAAAAGAATGGACCGGGGTCCACAGTTCACTAGTGGTGTCTCTCCATAAAAGATAACTAACATGTTGGGTGAACAAATTACAGCTGGGCAATTGACAAATAGTGAGCGCATGACAATGCATATACATGACATGATGACTACTATGATATTTAATTGGGCATTACGACAAATACATAGACCGTTATCCAACAGCATCTATGACTAATAATCCACCGCCGGGTTGTCATCCGAGTCCCCCGTTGGTATTAAGTTGCAAGCAACGGATAATTGCATTAAGTAAAGTGCGTAATGTAAACAAACACATATGCCCGTGGACATAGCATCGTTAGGTTATCCCTAGTGGCAACAGCACATCCACAACCTTAGAACTTTCTGTCACTGTCCCAGATTAAACGGAGGCATGAACCCACTATCTAGCATAAATACTCTCTCTTGGAGTTACAAGCATCTACTTGGCCAAAGCATCTACGAGTAACGGAAAGCATGCAAGATCTTAAATAACATATAGATAGATTGATAATCAACTTGACATAATATTCAATATTCATCGGATCCCAGCAAACACAACATGTAGCATTACAATAATATGATCTTGATCATGTAGGGCAGCTCACAAGATCTAAACATGATGGCACAAAGTGGAGAGACAACCATCTAGCTACTGCTATGGACCCGTAGTCCAAGGATGAACTACTCACGCATCACTCCGGAGGCAGGCATGGCGATGTAGAAGCCTCCGGTGACGATTCCCCTCTCCGGCAGGGTGCCGGGAAGAGGTTCTGAACCCTCCCGAGCTAGGGTTGACGGCGGCGGCGTCTCTGGAACTTTTCGTGGATATTTGCTCAGGTACTTAGGGTTTTCGCGTCGGGGGGAATAAGTAGGCGAAAGGGCGGCGGCTGACGACCCCCGAGGGGCCCACACCACCCTAGGGCGCGCAGAGGGGGGCCCGCGCCCTGGTGCGTGTGGGGCCCCGTGGCTCCTCTGTTGCTCCTTGCTCCGGTGTGTTCTGGAAAAATAGGCCCCCGTGTAGTTTCGTCCAATTCCGAGAATATTTCCAGACTAGCTTTTCTGGAATACAAAAACAGCAGAAAACAGGAACTGGCACTTCGGCATCTTGTTAATAGGTTAGTCCCAAAAAATGTATAAAAGTGATATAAAGTAGATGCAAAACATGTAGCAATTGGTATAAAACAAGCATGGAACATCAAAAATTATAGATACGTTTGAGACGTATCAGCATCCCCAAGCTTAGTTCCTACTCGTCCTCGAGTAGGTAAACGATAAAAACAAAATAATTTTTGAGGTGACATGCTACATCATAATCTTGATCATATAATATTGCAAGGCACATGTAAATGAATGAAGTGATCCAAGTCAATGGTCTATAATTTGCTACCAAATAGATAATGAGTAAACAATGAATCACACAAGCTAAACGTTTTCATGAATAGTACTTTCGAGACAAGCATCAAACAGTTTTGCATAAGTGTTAACTCATAAAGCAATAGTTTCTAATAAAAGGTATTTAATCAACACAAAGGAAGAATTAGTTTCAGCATTTGCTTCAACTTTCAACATATTTATCTCATGGATATTGTCAACACAAAGTAGTATAACAAGTCCAATATTGCATATAACGCATGTTGTAACAAAGTTGACACTAGTGTTTGCTTGTGGAAGACAGAAAGAATAGGAAAACTGACTCAACATAAAAGTAAAAGAAAGGCCCTTCGCAGAGGGAAGCAGGGATTAAATCATGTGCTAGAGCTTTTAGGTTTTTGAAAGCATATAGAGATTGCATAAAATATTTGATACTCCTCCCAACCTTGCTAACACAAGCCATGGCTAACCGAATCCTCGGGTGCCTTCCATCAATCACATACCATGGAGGAGTATCTATTTTTGAGAGGTGTTTGTTAATTGTCAACGAATGGTAGCGGGTGAGAACAGTATTCTACCTGTCAAACGGACTTTTAAGAGCGGCTCCCATGAAGGACGTTATTTCTACCAGCAAGGCAGATCATCCCTCTTTCTCTTTGGTTTACACACATTCAGGTATTTCACTGTTTGTCATTGCTTACTGATGAATCAGGGCAAAAGTGTGAAGAGAATTAATTGGTTAAAGTTGTAATTAATTGGGACTGGGCACCCCGTTGCCAGCTCTTTTTGCAAGTTATTGGATAAGCGGATGTATATGCCACTAGTCCAGGTGTAAAAGTCCATTGACAAATAGAATAAAGAATAACCACACTAATTCCTCATGAGCTAGTAAACATTGACACAAAAAGGGAATAATAACATTTTGAATAATTTAAAGGTAGCACATGAAAAATTTACTTGGAGTGGCAAGGAAATACCACATATAGGTAGTTATGGTGGACACAAATGGCATGGATTTTGGCTCAAGGATTTGGATGCACGAGAAGCATTCCCTCTCAGTACAGAGTTTAGGCTAGCAAGGTTATGTAAGCAAACAAGAATATCAACCCGTACACCAAGTTTTATATGACAAACATATTGCAAACGTTATAAGACTTCATACCGTCTTCCTTGTTAACCAAACCCTGTTATTAGAAAATATCTAGACCTTAGAGATACCACCGATGCAAACCAAATTTTCAACAAGCTTTACGGTAGTTCTTCACTAATAGGCTTAACTCATGATGCACAATTTAATCATGATCTACTTGTTAACTCAAAACAATTGACAAGCATCAAGTTATCCATTAGTGATCTACAAGATTAAGCAAGTTTTTCCTTATACCAATTACCACATGCAACATTTTCTGAACCAACCAAACACCAATCAATTTATTTAATCAACTCTCCAAACAAATATAAGTGAAGCAAGAGAGTACTTTCTACAAAAGAAAGCTAATAGCTCTGACAAGAGATACATGAAAACAAGAGCTAAAAGCTGAACAGCGCTAGATATGAATACTCAACAAATATAAGTGAAGAATAGGAGTATTCTCATGAAAAAGCGGAGCGTGTCTCTCTCCCAATCAAGAATGCTAGGGTCCAGTCAAGCTTTATTGAAAATAAAAGCAATACTGAAAATAAAAGCACACAGACGCTCCAAGAAAAGCACATATGATGTGAAAGAATTAAAATATAGTTTCACTAGAGATGACCTGATAATTTTGACGATGAAGAAGGGGATGCCTTGGGCATCCCCAAGCTTAGACGCTTGAGTCTTCTTGAAATATGCTGGGGAGATCCATGGGAGCCTCCCCAAGCTTAAGCTCTTCACTCTTCTTGATCCTATTATATCATCCTTCTCTCTTGACCCTTGAAAACTTCCGTCACACCAAACTCAAAGTAGATCTCATTAGAGGGTTAGTGCATAATCAAAAATTCACATGTTCTATAAAGACGCAATATGATTGTTACTTTAAACATTAGCTACAGCCACTGATGTTATGTGAAGCTCTTCCACCCAAAAAAGAATTTCACTCAACACTAGTAAAAGAGAGAATGCAAAATAAAAAGGCATAATCTGTCTAAAACAGAACAGTCCGCAAAGACGAATTTTTTCGAGGCACTTACGACGCTCAGATCGAAAAACTTGAACTAATGAAAGATTCAGACATTCATAAAGATTACGCACAAAAATTTCAGATTTAATTAACAATCTGGTGATTTTAGGAATTTCGTACAGTGAACAGCAAAAATCTGTTTCTGCGCAGCAATCAAAATTAAGCATCATCTTAACATTAGAGGCTACTCTTGGCACAACAATGCGAGAAAATAAAGATACAAAGGAGTTGCTACAGAAGTAAACAACCCTTGACTCAATAAAAGAAAAATTGCAAAAAAAAAATGGGTTGCCTCCCATAAGCGCTTTTCTTTAACGCCTTTTAGCTAGGCACAAAGCATGCATCAAGTATTACCAAGTGAAGAAGCATCAACATTGTAATTTGTTCGAACAATAGAATCATAAGGTGGCTTAATCTTCTTCCTAGGAAAGTGTTCCATACCTTTCTTGAGAGGAAATTGATATTTTATATTCCCTTCTTTCATATCAATAATAGCACCTACAGTTCTAAGAAAAGGTCTTCCCAGCACAATAGGGCATGATGGATTGCATTCAATATCCAAGACAATAAAATCAACGGGGACATAATTGTTGTTAACCATGATAAGAACATCATCAATTCTTCCCAAAGGTTTTTTAATAGTAGAATCACAAGGTGAACATCCAAGTAACAATTTTCCAAAGGTGCTAAATCAAGCATATCATAAATCTTTTAGGCATAACAGAAATACTAGCACCAAGGTCACACAAAGCATTGCAATCAAAGTCATTCAATTTCATTTTAATGATGGGCTCCCAACCATCTTCTAACTTCCTAGGGATAGAAGCTTCATGTTTAATTTTTCCCTAACTTGTATGAGAGCATTAGTAATATGTTTAGTAAAAGCCATGTTTATAGCACTAGCATTAGGACTTCTAGCTAGCTTTTGCAAGAACTTAATTACTTCAGAAATATTGCAACCATCAAAATCAAAGTCATTATCATCAAAAGTAATGGATTATTTCTTCCTTATTGCTAGAAATTTCAGCATCTTTATCAAGGACAGTTTCAGAGTTATCAGGCAATTTAGGACATTTTGCAATAGAAGTGGAAACATTACCAACACCAATTATCTTGCCATTAATGGTAGGAGGTTTGCTAACACTTGAGTTTGAAGCATTTTCAGAAGTAGTAATAGTATAAACTCTAGCAATATTATTCTTTCTAGCAATTTCATCCTCTCTTTCCCATCTAGCATGCAATTCAGCTAACATCCTCACATTGTTATCAATTTTAACTTGTATAGCATTGAGAGTTTTGCTCTCTTTAACATCATGAGGCATGTTCTTTAGTTTCAACAAGTCAACATCAAGAGCAAGACTATCAACTTTAGAGGAAAGCACATCAATTTTCCCAAATTTCTCCTCAACAGTTTTATTGAAAGCAGTTTGTGTACTAATAAAATCCTTAAGCATAACTTCAAGATCAGAGGGTACACTCTTATTATTGTTGTAGGAGCTATAGGAATTTCCATAACCATTGCCACTATTAGAAGGATAGGGCCTATAATTGCTATTACCAAAATTATTCCTATAAGCATTGTTGTTGAAGTTATTATTTTTAATGAAGTTCACATCAACATGCTCTTCTTGAGCAACCAAAGAAGCTAAAGGAACATTATTTGGATCAACATGTGTTTGACCATTTGCAAGCATAGACATAATAGTATCAATTTTGGCACTCAAGGAAGAGGTTTCCTCAACAGAATTTACCTTCTTACCTGTTGGAGCTCTCTCGGTGTGCCACTCAGAATAATTAATCATCATATCATCAAGAAGCTTTGTTGCAGCACCCAAAGTGATGGACATAAAGGTACCTCCAGCGGCCGAATCCAATAAATTCCTTGAAGAAAAATTTAATCCTGCATAGAAGGTTTGGATGATCATCCAAGTAGTCAGTCCATGAGTGGGACAATTTTTAACCAATGATTTCATTCTCTCCCATGCTTGAGCAACATGTTCATTATCAAATTGCTTAAAATTCATTATGCTACTTCTCAAAGAAATAATCTTAGCAGGAGGATAATATTTTCCAATAAAAGCATCTTTGCATTTAGTCCATGAATCAATACTATTTCTAGGCAAAGATAGCAACCATTCTTTAGCACGTCCTCTCAAGGAGAAAGGAAAAAGTTTCAGTTTAATAATATCACCATCTACTTCCTTGAGCTTTTGCATTTCACAAAGTTCAACAAAGTTATTAAGGTGAACAGCAGCATCATCAGTACTAACACCAGAAAATTGCTCTTTCATAACAAGATTTAAAAGTGCAGGTTTAATTTCATAAAATTCTGCTGAAGCAGCAGGTGGAGCAATAGGTGTGCATATGAAATCATTGTTGTTCGTGCTAGTGAAATCACACAACTTAGTGTTCTCAGGAGTACTCATTTTAGCAAATAAAAACAGACAGAAAATAACTTGAAAGTAAACTAGATGCAAGTAACTAATTTTTTTGTGTTTTTGATAATTGAAAGCAAACAAGATAAAATAAAATAAACTAAGCAAGACAAAAACAAAGTAAAGAGATTGGAAGCGTGAAACTCCCCTTGCAGAAGACTGCTGTCTCCCCGGCAACGGCGCCAGAAAAATAGCTTGATGACGTGAACACACGTTCGTTGGGAGACCCCAAGAGGAAGGTATGATGTAGTCAGCAGCAAGTTTTCCCTCAGAAAGAAACCAAGGTTATCGAACCAGTAGGAGCAGCAACTCTTCAGAAGGTTGTCAACGGCGAAATGTGCGGCACGGATCGACGTTGACGTGGAATCTGCACACAACACAATCAAACTACTTTGCCCCAACGAAACAGTGAGGTTGTCAATCTCACCGGCTTGCTGAAAACAAAGGATTAAACGTATGGTGTGGAAAATGAGTATTAAATTGCAGAGAATGAAAAAGGAACAGTTTGCAGTTTGTGGTTTTAATCAGTGTAAAAGAATGGACCGGGGTCCACAGTTCACTAGTGGTGTCTCTCCATAAAAGATAACTAACATGTTGGGTGAACAAATTACAGCTGGGCAATTGACAAATAGTGAGCGCATGACAATGCATATACATGACATGATGACTACTATGATATTTAATTGGGCATTACGACAAATACATAGACCGTTATCCAACAGCATCTATGACTAATAATCCACCGCCGGGTTGTCATCCGAGTCCCCGTTGGTATTAAGTTGCAAGCAACGGATAATTGCATTAAGTAAAGTGCGTAATGTAAACAAACACATATGCCCGTGGACATAGCATCGTTAGGTTATCCCTAGTGGCAACAGCACATCCACAACCTTAGAACTTTCTGTCACTGTCCCAGATTAAACGGAGGCATGAACCCACTATCTAGCATAAATACTCTCTCTTGGAGTTACAAGCATCTACTTGGCCAAAGCATCTACGAGTAACGGAAAGCATGCAAGATCTTAAATAACATATAGATAGATTGATAATCAACTTGACATAATATTCAATATTCATCGGATCCCAGCAAACACAACATGTAGCATTACAATAATATGATCTTGATCATGTAGGGCAGCTCACAAGATCTAAACATGATGGCACAAAGTGGAGAGACAACCATCTAGCTACTGCTATGGACCCGTAGTCCAAGGATGAACTACTCACGCATCACTCCGGAGGCAGGCATGGCGATGTAGAAGCCTCCGGTGACGATTCCCCTCTCCGGCAGGGTGCCGGGAAGAGGTTCTGACCCTCCCGAGCTAGGGTTGACGGCGGCGTCTCTGGAACTTTTCGTGGATATTGCTCAGGTACTTAGGGTTTTCGCGTCGGGGGGAATAAGTAGGCGAAAGGGCGGCGGCTGACGACCCCCGTGGGGCCCACACCACCCTAGGGCGCGCCAGAGGGGGGCCCGCGCCCTGGTGCGTGTGGGGCCCCTGGCTCCTCTCTGCTCTTTGGTCCGGTGTGTTCTGAAAAATAGGACCCCCGTGAAGTTTCGTCCAATTCCGAGAATATTTCCAGACTAGCTTTTCTGGAATACAAAAACAGCAGAAAACAGGAACTGGCACTTCGGCATCTTGTTAATAGGTTAGTCCCAAAAAATGTATAAAAGTGACATAAAGTGGATGCAAAACATGTAACAATTGGTATAATATCAGCATGGAACATCAAAAATTATAGATACGTTTGAGACGTATCAAGGCCAGTGGGCCTAGCAGTGATCACAGATGTTGTTATGTTACTTGGTACCAAATGGTACACCCCGTTACTCGTCACAGGTAAGCCCTTTGTATGATTGTTGGTATACGATCCAACCCCACCTGACTTGGACTCGGTACCTGCGATACCCCTGTTGAGTGATTATGCCATGAATCGTTTGTTATCCCATGCTACTTTCATGCCATGATTATGATTGTACTTGAGTAGACTGTTGCCATGTGGTAGGATGTTATTTCTTTGGATAACTTGTTGCATGATTGCCTGACTGTTCATGTCTTGTGGTAATTTTACTTGCGAGTACGTCATTGTACTTAGACTGGCTTTTCATGTGGCCAGACTTAGCCAGAAGATGGAGCAAGAGCGTGCTAGGATCAGTAGCCAGCCAGATACCTGTGGAGTGGAGCCGCTCCAAGCCGTTGCCTTAGTTGTCTTCCGCTGCCAATTAAACTCTGTCCTGAGCCATGCTTGGCTTGATATTTGTCATGCCTTGATGGCCTTGTAAACCATTTGTAGCACTTTATGTGCCTGATTGTGTAATGATTTCCAGTATGTTGCACTGTCGTGACGTGCGGCCAGATATCTTGGGCTGGCGCACGGGGCGACCGCCTCTCTGGCGACATGTGCCAGGGAGGGGTGTCACACCCCGCCTGAAGAGGACGAAGCCGGCTGCTCCAACCGGCCTGGAAGAGGAGGATGACGACGAGGAGCGGTGGCGAGGAAGAGGCCGAAGAGGACCCCGTCGAACGTGCGCGCGTAAGTACTTCTTGCCACTTGTTCTCTTGCCAGGCTTTAGCTCGAGGTTGATATTCGGTTTTCTGCAGGGCGCCTAAGTCGCTGGCCGTTGGAGGCGCCGCGCAGGCGGCTCCCGTGCCGACTGCGCCGGTGGGGCGGAGGAGCGCGGAGAGGCTGGACAGGAGGAGCAGCGCGAGCAGCCTCCTACGCCGGGTGCGGGGTCCGAGCCGGCTGGACCCCAGGCCAAAGAGGTGGTTCCGCCGGCTGGAGGAGGCGGAGGCGGAGGCGGGGACGAGGGTGCCGCGTCGAGGGCGGCCGTGGCTGGGGCGGCGGTCGTCCAACAGGTGGTGAAGAAGAGCGGCACGGCGGCCTCGACGAAGAGGGCCGAGACGTTGGCGAGGAAGCGGACGGTGCTGCCGGCCGGCGAGAAAGCCAAGGGGACAGCGCCGGCTGCGGCCACCGCCTCAGAGCGGCAGCTGGTTCCGGCTGCGCCCTCCATCACCGCCAACGCCAGGGGGTTCCGGAGGCCGGCGGACCCGCTCGCGTTTGCCTTGGAGCTCAGGCAGGGCATGAAGGACCAGCTCGAGGGTTTTGATCGCTTCCTGGAGCTGCTTCAGGTACGCCATTTTCGCTTGATTTCTTCAAGTTGTCTTGGGCCGGCTGTGGCAGCCGGCGCGAGTCTTGGGCCTGATTTTCCCTTGGCGACCCCAGGAGGAGTCCAACCAGAAGGTCCTGTGGCTGCAGAAGAACCTCGAGGCCGCCAAAAGTGAGTGTTCATCCGACTGTAATTCCCTTACGTGGAGCGGTTCGAGAGAGCTGAGGTCTTCCTTTTTTCCTTCGCAGAGCGCGACGCGGAACTGCGCGCTATGTTGGACTCACTCCAGTTCATCGAGCTGGAGGAGGAGGTGGAGTGCCTCAAGAAGCGTGACGAGCGCGGGGGCAGAGATGGCCCGGCTGGTCGAGGCCAAGATAACGGCGGAGGAGGCGGCCGGCAGGTGCGCGGAAGAACTTCGAGGAGCTGGAGCAGGGCTACAGCAAGCAGCGCACCGCCGACCAGTAGGAGATCAAGCGACTGAAGGAGGAGGTCACCCGGCTGACGACGGACGAGGACTCGGCGCGCAAGGAGAACTTCGGGTCGACAGGGCTGTCCGGAGTAAGCCTCGTGATAACGCTCGCATCTTTTTGCCTTTGTTTCTTCGTCGTGACGTCTTGATCCGGCTGCAGGTTATTATCCGTCTGTGGCTTCGGAGGCGGCGAGGACTCAGCTGGACCTCCTTGGGGTGGAGCCAACTGATGCCGCTATCGCCAGCTGCTCGACCTTAGTGGGGGACCGGGCGGCGCAGCTCGGGACCGATGCCATTTCGCTGTCCCACACGGTCAGGAGGCTCTGCAAGTATCTCTGGCCTGGCAAAGGCATTCCGCTGTCCTTGGCCGAGCTAGCTCGCCATTTCGCGCTGGCGCCGGCAGCCGTGGAAGAGCTGCAGGAGTCGACTGCGCGTGCCGGGGCCCTCTGGAGCGTGTCGTGCTGAAGTCCTGGTACCCGGCTGTAGATCTGGAGCTGCTCAAGGAGGGCTTCCGGGACGATGATTCCTACGATGTGCTCAAGAAGCGCCCTGACCTCCGCGATGCCGCCTGCACCATTGCCGACTTCGTCGACTTCTCGGAGTTCATCCCTGATCGGCCAGCTGCTCGCCCGGCTGACGATGAGGAGGCGGAGATGGACGAGGAGGGGGATGCTGGGACGAAGGGCTCCAAGGGAAAAGCATCGAGGAAGCCGGCGCCTCCAAGACCGTCCCTGCCAAGACCGCCGACGTGGCGAGCAGCTCGAAAGCCGCCGAGTGAAGGCCTCGGAATGCCGGGTGGAAACCTGTATCTTTAGCTTGTTGTGAACTTGTTTTATTCGTCCCCGGGATGCGGGCGTACTTGTTTGAGAACTTATGGTACTTGATTTGTGAAGTGTGCGGAGCTTCGTCTCCCTTTTATCTCGTTTGTTGCTTCAAAAATTTTCTTGACTCCTTTTTGTCTTCGAGCCTCTTTGTAGCCTAATGAGGGCGATTGAGCCTATTCACCCTCACTAGCCCCGAGATTTGGCCCGACTGTCGAAGCCGGTCGAGTCGAATCTGACACGAGTATCTTCGACTGTTTGCCCGGCTGCCCGAGGCAACCGGGCGCTTGCGTAGACTAGTCCCGAAATTTGACCCGGCTGGCGCAGTTAGCCGAGTTGAATTTTTCCGGCTAGCCTTTGGAAGCTTGCTTCGCCGGTAAAAAACAACACATAGAACTTTGTTAAATCGTTAGTCCACAAAATCGACAAAGGTTGGCAATTTCAACTTGACAGATTTTATTTGATTAGGGGCCGGCTCGCCCTTGTCTTGCCGCACGTGCCCCTTCCCGTGCATCCGGCTCTGCGACCCTGCTCTTGCCGGCTGAATTCTGCAGCCGGATCCGAAGAGAGGGCCGGCTGGCTGAGCGCACGGTACTGAGATCTTTGAGAGGCTGGACTTTAGGCGAGCGAGAGCGCGATTTTTTCTGCCGCGAACCGGGGAGGTTGTCTTTCTTATGTGCCTTTCGCGTGTGACCCCTAGCCAGTTTCTGGCCAGTGTGTCAGCCAGGTTGCGGTCTGCAGCCGGATCCGAGAGTAGGTGTCGGAGTCGGGCACGCTACTAAGCTATCGTAAGCGAGACGCATTGGCCGGCTAGCCGCAGTCGGAAGAAGTAAACAACTCTGATTGACCCAACTGCAGCCCTCGAGTGTGCGCTCGGGGGTGCCAACGCTTTATTGAAATAAGATACATGGTGTTACACTCGCTCTAGGAGTAGAAAGGCCTCAGGAGGCTGGCATTCCACGGGCGTTCCCCCTCTTCGTAAGGGGTGAACGGCTTGTTCTTTCTTTCTTCGCGTGCGTCGGTGAGGTAGTACGCGTTGTTGTGCAGCGCTATGCTGATGATGAAGGGGCCCTCCCAAGGGGAGGATAGCTTGTGGAGGCCTTTCGTGACTTGGATCCATCGAAGCACGAGGTCTCCTTCGCGGAAGGAGACCGGGTGCACCTTCCAGCTGTGGTAGCGGCACAGGTTTTGCTGGTATATGGCTGATCTGGATAAGGCCAGTTCTCGCGCCTCCTCGAGGAGGTCCACGCCGTCTGTGTTGGCTTGCTTGGCTTCCTCTTCTGTGTAGAGGACGGCTCGGGGGGAGTCGAACTCGATGTCAGCCGGTAAGACAGCTTCCGCGCCGTAGACGAGGAAGAATGGCGTGTAGTTTGTCGAGTGGTTGGGGGTGGTCCTAAGGCTCCAGAGCACGTGCGGGAGTTCGTCCAGGCAGCAGCCGGGTGCTCGCTCGAGCGTGTCCACCAGGCGGGGCCGGATGCGGCTAGGATGAGGCCGTTTGCTTTCTCCACCTGGCCATTTGACTGGGGGTGGGCCACCGAGGCGAGGTCCAGCCGGATGCCTTTTTCGCCGCAGAAACGCTTGAAGACGCCCTTTGCGAAGTTCGTACCATTGTCGGTGATGATGCTGTGCGGGTAGCCATAGCGGTAGATGATATCCCGGAAGAAAGTGATGACCGTCTGGCCGTCCAGTTTCTTGATTGGCTTGGCCTCGATCCACTTGGTAAATTTGTCCACCGCCACGAGGAGGTGGGTCATGCCGCTCCGCGCTGTCCGGAAGGGGCCGACCATGTCGAGCCCCAGACGGCAAATGGCCAAGTGATGGGGATGGTTCGTAGGGCCGCAGCCAGCGTGTGCTTCTGCTTGCTGAAACGCTGGCAGCCGATGCAGGCACGGACCATCTGCTCGGCATCAGCGAAGGCAGACGGCCAGTAGAAACCATAGCGCATGGCCTTCGAGGCGATTGCCCTAGACGAGGCGTGGTGGCCGCACTCGCCCTTGTGGCTGTCTTCTAGCAGGCGGCGCCCCTCTGCCGGCTTGACACAGCGCTGGAAAATGCCGGTTATGCTGCGCTTGTAGAGTTCGTTGTTGATGATGGTGTAGGCCTTGGAGCGACGCAAGATTTGTCATGCGAGCACCTCCTCCTCTGGAAGCGTGTCGTTGGCGAGGTAGTCGAGGAAAGGCTGCGCCCAGGAAGGTGTCTCGTGGATGGTGAAGACGCCGGCTGGGCGGGCTTTGGATCCTGCTTCGAGGCCGCCGGGTGTGGCTGTGCAGCCCCGGGCTTCCTTCCATCTTGTCGATGAGCTCGGGGACGGGTACGGCTGGAGCTTCGCAGGGGCGGGGCAACAGCCCCGGGTGTTCTTGCTCAGCGGGGGGCTCCCAGCCCCGGGTGTGGAGAGCCGTCCGGTAAGTTTGGATCTGCGGGGATGACGATGGACTCCGAGTCTGGCGATGGCATGATAGACGGCTTGTATACATGCTCGAGGGAGACACCGGGTGGGATGGCTTGCCGGGTGGAGCCGAGCTTGGCGAGCATGTCTGCTGTCTCGTTGTTCGCTCGCGGCACGTGGTGGAACTCGCATCCCTCGAAACAGGCGCAGAGCTGCTGTACGAAGAAGCGGTAGGCGGCCATGTTTGCGTCCTTGGCGTCCCAGGTGCCGGATACTTGTTGGACGATGAGGTCGGAGTCACCGAAGCAGAGGACGCGCTGGATGTTCATTTCCTTGGCCAGCTTAAGGCCGTGTACGAGTGCTTCATACTCGGCGACGTTGTTGGAGGCCTTGAAGTGGATCTGCACGGCGTACTCCAGCCGGTTGCCCTTTGGGGCGGTGAGGACGATGCCGGCTCCCAACCCTTCTTTCATCTTAGAGCCGTCGAAGTGCATGTGCCAGTGCGAGGAGTCGGGGCAGGGCGGCAGGTATTGTTGCTCCGCCGAGTCGGCAAAAAAATCGGCGATGATCTGGGACTTGATGGCTACCCTTGGCTGGTACAGGATCGTGTGCGGGGCCAGGTCGACTGCCCACTTCGCAACGCGGCCGGTTGCGTCCTTGTTGCCGATGTCTCCGAGCGGGCCGTTCTCACCACGGTGATGACGTGCTCCTGGAAGTAGTGACGTACCTTTTTCTCAGCCATGTGCACGCCGTACACGAGCTTTTGGTAGTGGGGGTAGTTCTGCATTGAGTGCGAGAGGACCTCGCTCACATAGTAGACTGGGCGCTGGACCGGGTGCTCCTTGCCCTCTTCGTGGCGCTCCACCACCAAGACGATGCTGACGCAGCGGTTGGTGGCGGCGATATACATGAGCATGGGCTCCCTTGGAGCAGGCGGCGCCAGTACTGGTGCCTCGGCGAGTGCCCTCTTGAGCTCGAGGAAAGCCGCGTCTGCTTCGTCGGTCCAGACGAAGTTGCCGGATTTCTTCAGTAAGTGATACAAGGGCAAGGCCTTCTCTCCCAGCCGGCTGATGAACCTACTCAGTGAGGCCAGGCAGCCGGCGAACTTCTGGATGTCCCTGAGCTCTGTCGGCCGGTGCATGTTCTCGATGGCGGCGATCTTGTCCGGGTAGGCCTCGATTCCTCGCGCGGAGACGAGAAAACGAGTAGCTGGCCAGCCGGTTACCCCGTGTGGCCAGGTTCGGGTTCAGCTTCATCCGGAAGCGGCGCAGGTTGGCGAAGGTCTCCATCAGGTCGTCGATGAGGGTACGGCGCTCGATTGTTTTGACGACGATGTCGTCGACGTAGGCGTGGACGTTCCGGCCGATTTGCTCGTGCAGGCACCTCTGCATGCATCTTTGGTAGGTGGCGCCTGCATTCTTCAAGCCGAACGACATGACCTTGTAGCAGAAGGACCCGAAAGGGGTTATGAATGATGTCTTCAGCTGGTCAGCCGGATTCAGCATGATCTGGTTGTAGCCAGAATATGCGTCCAGGAAGGACAGGTAGTCGCAGCGGCGGTGGAGTCGATGACTCGTGGATGCCCAGTTTGTCGCGGTGTCCTTGTACAGGATGTTGATGCTGCTTCCTCCGTCGATGAGCACGCGGGAGAAAGTGGCGGCGAACTCCTTGTTGGTGACGATGGTAGGGTCGAGAAGCAGGCTGTAGCCCCCGGGTGTCGGCATGACATCCGGGTGGTCCGCGGGGCCGAAGGTGATGGGCTGGCTTGCCCAATGCATGAGTTGTTGGATGGCGGGGACGACGGCGTTCACCTCCGCAACTCGCAGCCACTGACTGCGCTTGTCGTTGCGCTCGATGACGGAAATGACGTAGGCGGCCTCCTTGTTAGGGTAGGCATCACGGGATCCGCCGGCAGCGGCAGGCAGCTGCCTTGGGCGCTCGTTGCGCTGATAGTTGTTACCGATGTTGACGCCGCCTTGAGGAGGGGGAGGGCCGGGTGGGGAGGCGGTGGTCCGTCTCCACGCTGCAGGCGGAGGGTCCAGCTGCAGCGAGCTGTTGTGTGGGTGGCCGGCTTGCCGTTGATGCTGTGGTATCGGCACGGGCCGTTCATCATGTCTTTGAACAGGTAGGCGGGTTTCGCCCACGCGCGATCGTCTGGCCTGTTCCACTGGCGAGGGTTCCAGGCGCCTCCTTCGTCGGCAGCCGGAAGGTTGGCCTCGGCTGCGTTCACTCACGATTCTCGTAGCACCCATCGAATGCGCCGCTTCGCTTCCGGCTGTCCTGCTCCCGGCCGTCACGGCGGTCGCGTTTGTCGCGGAAGTTCCTGTTGTCCCGGTTGTCGCGGTTGTCGCGGCCGCCTCTGTTGTCGACGTTGCTAGGGCGGCTTGGTCTCTTGCAGCCGGTTTTTCTGCACCCTGCTGATCCCGTCTATCTGCATCGGGGCCCTCATGGCCGAGTCGGCAGTGACGTATCTGTCCGCCGTGGCCATTAGTTCCGCCATGGTTTGCGGGTCGTCCAGGAGTAGCCGGTGCTTGAGCATGGTGTAATCTCGGCAGCCGTTGATGAAGAAACCGACTGCTTGAATCTCCTGCACCCCTTCGCAGGTGTTGCGCAGGCTCGACCATCTTGTGAGGTAGTCGCAGTCGGACTCCGTCCTGCCCTGGACGCAAAGGGCTAGCTGTCGTGGGCGACCCGGGCGCCGGTAAGTGCTGGAGAAGTTCCTGACGAAGACTTGCTGGAAGTCTAGCCAGCAGTTGATGGAGCCGGGGGGGAGGCTGTTGAGCCAGGTGCGTGCGGAGTTCTTGAGCATGAGTGGTATGTATCTTGCCGCCACGAGCTTGTTGCCGCCCGTGATGCCGACAGCGGTGGTGTAGTTGGAAAGCCAGTCCTCCAGCTTTATGCTCCCGTCATACTTGGGCGCGTCGCGCGGGAGGGTGAAACCCCGCGGGAAAGGCTCTTTGGCGATGCGGGGCCCGAAGCATTTGTGGCCCTCGCCTTCTTCTTCTTCGATCCAGCGGGATTCCTCCAGAGTTTCGATGCGGTAGCGAGCATCGTCGACGGCTGCGGGGCCCAGGTCTCCTAGCCGGTCGTGGATGTTGCCTCTGCCGCCGCGGGCAGCCGGCTGGTTGTTGCGGTTCTGGCCGGCTCCTGTGGCCTGCTGGTTGTATTTCTGTCCGCCACCTGTGGCTTGCTGGTTGTAGTTCTGGCCGCCACCTGCGGCTTGCTGGTTCTAATTCTGGAGCCATCTTCACAGAGGCCATAAGGCCGTCGCTTGACGGTGATGACACACCTTGGAACCCGGAGTCTACAACCAGAGGCTCAGGCGTTAATAAAAAGGAAATGAAGGAATGTGCAGTCAGGATGCCAAGGTAGCAAGAATTACCAGAATCGGGTTCCATGTCTTCTTCGGCCGAGGCGGTGGTCCTAAGCGCACGCCTGGCAACAGGAGGGGTCGCACCCACTGCAGGCTTGCGACGCTTGATGACTTCAGGATTTTCCAGAGCGTTGAGCTCTGGCTCCTCCCGGGACAGTCTCTTTGAGGCCCTGCGGGGAGTTGGATCAGCCGCAGGAGGGCTCGCAGCTGGCACAGGACTATCGTCCTCCTCCAGATCAGTATCCTCACCATCTGAAGCCGCAGAAGCAACAGATGGGATGTCAGCGACCTCACTGCCCTCTAAAACGGGCAGTAACTTCTTCTTTGCGGCACGCTTGGGAGCAGCAGTGCCCACACCAGCCGTGGGGAGCGACCAGTAGTTCTCATCAGCCTGATAAAGAAAAGGGAAGATCTTAATATCAAAAAGAAAGGCAGTTCTACTATAAGGACAAAGGACTAGAGGGGAAAAGTTACCTCGAAAGGCTTGTTGTTAACACTAAAAGCGGCAAGCCCCACCTTGTCAAAAGAAATATTTTCTCCTCCATTACACGGGAGATGAATTCCACCCAGTCTTCAGGCTCCCAGTCAGCGGCCTTGACACGATCAACGTCAGCAGAAGTGCCAGAGCATTCGAGGAAGGACCGTTGACGGGGACTCACTGGTTGGATACGCCACTTTGTCCAACAAGAAAGGAGATCAAGGCCAGTAAGGCCATGACCAATCAAGGCACGGACCTTGATCAGCGACTCATTAATAAAGGACATGGAGGCATCCCGTGGTTTGGATTTCAGTGCCTCAGTGGGCACGAAGGTGGTGTTAGACCAGGAGGGGAGGCGAGTTTCGCCCTCCGGTGAAGTGTCTTGGCAGTAGAAGAAAGATTTTTGCCAAGCCCTGGGTCGATTCGCCAGGGCTAGCTTGGGAAGGCAAGAGTTTCTGTGGCGTTGAAGAGAGATGGCGCCAACCTGAATGTAGGCGCCGCCTTTGGAGATAAGTTGGCTGTTGCAGGTGAAAGAGGCCAGCCACAGATCGATGTTGGGGGCTATACCGATAGTCCTCACACAGCACATGGAAATTGCTCACCTGGAGCATTGAGTTGGGTCCGATGTCATGAAGACGGGGGCCTAGGTGTTGCAGCAGATTGCGGAAGAAGGGAGAACCTGGCGGCGTGAATCCACGCTCCACGTGTTCCACGAACATTACCAGTTCGTTGGGATTGGGGCGCGGCTCGATTTCATCGCCTGGCGCCCGCCAGATGCTGTCCTCCTTCGGCGGCAAGAAGCCAGCTTCGGCAAGATCCGTAAGAGTCTCCTCCGTCACCCAGGATCCTTCCCAGTTGCAGGAGATCTTGCGTTTGTCCTCGGATGGCTTTGCCTTGGGCGCCATTGCGAGAAGATTGGATCGGGGGCTAAGCTCGATTGAGGAAGACGGCGGCGCGGCTGGAAATGAGGAGAGAGCAGAGGCAAGTGAATATTGACCTAGGCCGCTGCAGCTTATAACTGAGATGCCCGAATTCAACGGAACGATTTGCGCCCGCAGAATGAGGAACGGTCCGCAATTGGAGGAAACAGAATATTTAAGATGAGTCGCGCAGATGAGTCGCGGCTTTGAATCGCATCAGTCAGAGATTAGTAAGAACGCTCACAGTGCGGCTCAACAACTACCTCAGGTAACCAGAGGATCCTCACCGTGAATTCCTAACCAATCTTGGGGGCTAATGTCGGGGGAATACTTTGTGGATTAACCTGCGGCCCATGTTGATAAGTGCGACCTACTTTACTCGCACCAGAAAAGGCCTACATAAAAGCAAGCCCAATATCGCACCGCCACAAGGAGAAGGATCTAGAAGACATATCCTGGAAGACGTGAGGAGGAGTTGGTCTCCAAGTAGGTTCCAGCCGATGTATTCCTTGTGGAGAAAGTTTCCTTTGTAACCTAGCGAGCCTCTGTGTATATAAAGAGGACTCGCAGGACTTAGACAGGGTCAAGCTATCAAACCCTAAAACCATAGCTCTTACGGCGAGTTCCCAGATCGGATCGCCTCCATTGTAACACCACATATATCATATCAATACCAAGCTAGGGTAGGCAGGAAGTAGGTCTTTACCTCACATTGAGGGGCCGAACCTGGGCAAATCTGTGTTCGTCCTTGTTCCTGCGATCCCAAGCTCGGAGACGATTGACTCGCGCAAATCCCACACCTACGAGGTCATCCATGACATCTGACGTGACAAACCCACGACAACCTCGCCGGGTACAGTGACTCCATCCGGCTGGACCAATGGGGCTCCGCCGATCCTCCGTGAAGTCCCATCGGTGTACTCGGCAGCGTAGGAGACGTCAGGCTAGCCCTCGCTTTAGCCCATGCCTGGGCTACGTGGAGGGCTAGCCGGCAATGGCGCTGCCGCCCGCGCTGTTCGGCGGACATTTCTCGTGATGTCCCATCGGTGTACTGGGCGGCGCCTCTTGTCTTCTTCTTCGTGTCTCGAGCGATTGGCAGCCGGCCACCCGGCTGGCGGCTGCCCGGATCCGGCTGCCTTGGTTAACCGTGGTCGCATAAGGCGGCGTTCCTGTCGTTGCCTGCTTGTCTTCGAGAATCGTGATGATGACGAGTATGCAGTCTCTTTTGCCCATGCAGCCTCGGAGCGCGCGGTAAGCTAGGCGGGGGCCGGCAGCCCTTGGCGCAGGCGGGCTTGGCCAAGCCGGGCAATCAGAGCCGGCCGAGCGGGCAACTTGTAGTACTTGATTTTGCGTTTTCGTGGGATCTTCTGTGGGTCTTTGGGCACCCGGGTTTTATCCCCATGACAGGGTAGGTGGAGCGTGAGGGGTATATAAAAAGGCCCTCCAAGCCTCAACTTCCTTGACGCGCCTTCTCGCCTTGCTCCCTTCTCCTCCCCTCCATAGATCGCAGAGCAATGTCCGGAGAGGCGGAGATGTCCTTGTCCGGGATGTCGAAGGCGGCGTCCGCCTTCCGTGGCGTGGCGGAGGCTCCCAGGGGACCTGGGGCCCGAGCCGCTGAGGAAGATGAGGTCATGTCCCGGCCTGCGGTCGCGCGAAACCTTTCCCGCCTGGCAGCCCTCACCGGTCCCACCGCCCGGGAAGAAGCCCGGGTGAGAGCTATTCGAAGAGCTCACCTGCTATCGAGCTTGAAGGAGAGGACCGCCGGGATCCCGGAGTTGGCCCAACTATGGGCCGAACTTGAGGCCATAGAGCAGGCGAGCACTTCAGCTTTCCCGAGATCTCCTTCTTTTTCGCAGGATGAACTTGACCTTGACTTTGCTATACTCTCTTGCCGCAGGTTGAAAGTGAGGCCATGAGCGAGGTGGCCGATGGAATCTTCCTCCTATTTGGCCATGGAGTGCCCGGGCTTGCGCAGAGGCCTCGTGCTAGATGAAGCGCCTGAAAGCTCTGCTCGTGCACCCTTTCCTCCTCTAGGCTTCCCCGGAAGAGCAAAGTGTACTCGGTAGGCAAAAATAACAGCAAGTCTGCACAGCTAGGAAACCTGAGCTGGCCTTAGTAGCACAGGCTTATCATGTAATCAAGAAGTTGCACAATAGAATGTAATTCAGAATTTAAGTTCAGATGAATGCAACCTAGCCTCAACTCCCGGGGTCATTTCCCAAATCTTACTTTGCACTAACGAGCTGTCAAGTTTTCAGAGGAGATCTCTTAGGTGCCAAGTAGTCTGACTGCGTGCACGCAGTAGCAGTACCCCTAAGAGCACTATACCTTCCGGGCACCTACTCCACTGTCCACGGGTACTAGGCCAGAGGGAAACGGACCGTTCGCCGGGGTGGATGCATTACCCCCGCAAAGGCTCTCATCAACTGTCAAGCATGCGCAGGTCGATGGTATATTGACTCCGAGCGAGATGTCATGACTAAGTGCAGGATGCGAATGCAAGGACTTAGTTGTTTTCTGCCGTGTCCTCGACCCGTCCTGTCCCTCCCGGGTATCCAACTCCTTAGCCACTTTCCGCCGTCAGTTCCTGTCTCGGGAAGGCGCTGCACATATCAAACTTTCAGTAGGAAAGAATGGACCCTCTTTTTATGTCATGATAGTGTTTCATCCGGAGCAACCCGCAAGCAAAGTTCAATGTGCATTTCTGTGTTTAAGTTCGTTAAAACACAACACTGCCCGTTCACTCCTTTCCGCGACAGTACGGCACAATCGGGTGGCAGTGCCTACTGATAGGCCACTCGCGCTCGACCCGTCAGCCACCGGCACCATATCAGCCCCCTGCTTGGGGGTTGTTGCGGATAACACACATCTCGACATGAATTGAGGCTCACGTAATTGAAACACTTATCTCTTATTTCTTGGCGATGATTTCTTACACCCTATTACAGAACACTAGCCTCCTGGGCGTGCTTAGCGGATTCGACGTTTGGCGATTCATGTTCGTAATTAGGGGTAGAACTTGCGAAGATTCTCGATGTTCCATGCTGTGGGGACCCCGGACTAGCTGTCCGAAATACCCGATTATGCTTAACACAACGATCCCGTGATCAGTCTGTCGTTGCACATAATCCGAATTGGATACCAAAGTTTACATCCATTACAGTACCGAATAGAAAGTCTTACATAAATGGTCATTTAGACCAAGTTCTTACATAGGTGCCTTCATGGGCCAAACCAAATATATCAGCGGAAGCTACGGCGTAATCGACATCATATTCTAACGATGACGACCCGACAGGCAGCTGACTTGTGGAGATCCTTAGTTGGCGTAGAAGTCGCCATATTCCTGCTCTGCGTAGTGTTCCTCCTCGTAGTCTGGCTAGGACAATAGCCAGGGACGAAACCAATATGAGTACATTTGAATGTACTCGCAAACTATCCCAACATGGGTATGCACCAGTTTTATTTTAGTTGACAACTTTTCTTATTTAAAACATCTCTATATCTTTATTGAAAAAGGTAAGAAGAGCTTTATAACTATCTTTAAAGAAGTCACCTTTTTCATCTGTTTTTCCAAAACTTCTCCTCTTTCCCGACCATAGCCCGTCATGGTCCACTTCCATCCCACCACCTCATACCGATCCGTTGGTATAGGTGTAGGAAACATTCTCCACTCCATTTTTCTTTAAAAACTCAAAGCCTTTTTAAAACTTGCACAAGGTCTTAGGACAGTCTCCCAATTGTCCATATCCGAGGACTCGGCTATTCGAATAGTTTTTAACACTCTGCAGAGGTAGCACGCTTTTAACCCACATCCATCCGGCAACTCATCGTGTCTGCCACGTCTCGCCATACCAGTTGTATGCGAAGTAAGCCGCCGGCCATAGCCTCTTATTTGCTCATGCTAGTATAGGATCCTTCCCATATGACACTTTCCATCGACACCCAGTCCGGTTTCCCGTCAGAAACCCTAAGTGTGAGGACTCATAGTTTTGTCCGGCGGTTTATGGTGGAACCTTCTATCCTCCCCACCAACTTGTGTGAGGACCCGGGTCAGGGGGTAGATCCTCGGACCATCCCCTCATGCATAACGGAGTCATCTCCGTCGATGAGGTATCCCATACTAATAAGAGCAAACTACATGACTACGCCTTTTCCCATATGTGGTAAATGTGGTCGCACAGGGTAGGATTGGTTTCCATAGTACTAGGACACTGTGCATTTTTCACAAACATCACCATTTTTCCACCTTTCCAACACAGCACCGACATCTCGTCGTTCCATAAACTCACAAGACATTTCAAAGGAGTTTTGAATAAACAACATTGTTTTCCCATCCTAAAGTTTTATATAAACTACGACATAGGGTGGCAAAATAATATCCATATATTTTTGAAATGGGTTTTGTAAATCTTGCTTTGAGAGTAAACATATTATGAAAGTAGATGCATATGTTGGTAGTGCAAGCTCAGAGAATAGCTTGCCTTGCTTGGCAAAGTGATCTTGCTCTTGTTCTTCAAATTCAGCAAACTCTCCTTCCTCGATATATCCGACAACGTTCTCGTCTAATTAACAAACAAACAATACAAACAATCACTAAGCTATACAAGCAATCACCTCAACATAACCATCATTAACATCACAATTGGCTACTGCACACATCAAACTACACAATTTGGTTTTTAAATAAATTGAATTAAACATTATTTAATTAAGTCCAAATTATGGCAGAAACTAGTTATTCATGTTTAATTCCACAACTTGAGTTCTGTTGGTCACAAAAATACAAATTAAAATTCTATGGAAAGCCACTGATGTGTAGAATACAACCCAATTTGAATTGGACCATTTGGAGTTACCAAACTCCCTACACATTGGATTGAATCCAGTAGCTTAATAATCAAGTTTTAGCTACCAATTAAATTATATTGTTCCAAAAATTAAACCCTTTTAGGGGTAACTAAACATGGATATATGTGAGCTAACAAAATTGGTCCTAACTCATTTGGATCAACCAATAAACATATTTGTCTGTTTTAGTCCAGAAGGGTTTATTTTAAAGTCAGCAATTAATATTGCTTAATTAATTCTACCAAAATTAGGGGAGCTAACACAAGGCAGTACTAAGCTAGCAAAATTGGTTTGGAATTATTTGGACTAGCAGAGTATCAGAAACAAACAAGTTTAGAATTTAAACCTTCTGTGGCATTTTCAATAATACTTTTTAACTATTTAATGAAATGACATGGGACCAATTGTGTTGGTTAAACACTTTCATAAGCTTTCCAGAACAGTTGAGTTTGATTTATTTGGATTCCTAAATCTCGAGATATTGAATTTCAAAGTTGATGCCAGTACTGTTTTTCCAGAGAAAAAGAAATAGAAATTCCCTCTCTTCTGGATAATGTTGAGATTTCTGACTAGTGGGGCCTACTGGTCAGTGACTCAGCGTGGACGTGGATTTGATTAAAATACTGACGGGTGGGGTCAGGCCGTCAGTGGCTCAACTACAGCGAAGCGTTACGCGGCCGTTGGATCTGGATCCAACGGTCCAAGATCAAAGGCAACGGCGGCGACCAAAAACTGGCGGCGCCGCCGCGCCGGCGGCACGGTGATGATCGGAGACTCACCTAGAGGGCTCGGAAGATCGCGGAGACGACGCAGATCGACGGCGGAGGCTCGGGGAAGGCGATGGTGCGAGCTGTGCTTGCTGGGGAAGGCTGGTTCGTCGGCGGTGAGGTCGCGCACTTCGTCGGCGTCGGGCAGCAACTTCGGCGGAGCGTCGGGGTCGCGTCCGTGCACTAAAAAGAGGGAAAAAGCTCTCTGGTGAGTGCGGTGTCCACAAGGAAGAGCGTAGAGGGGTCAGAGGGAAGAATGGGGAGGTGTGGCGAGGCGGTGGTGCTCGACCTCAACGGCGGCGTCGGGCACGGCCGTGCACTGCCCTCTGGCGGTGCACAGAGCAAATTGGAGCGAGGGAAAGCTTGGGAGGGAGGTGTGGTGTTCCAGAGAGGCCTCGGGGTGCTTTTTATAGGGCCAGGGCGGTCCACGATGGTCGGGGTCTACGGCGGCGGCCATGGCGCGTCCACGGTGATCAATTCGGCGATTACACGGCGACGGTGCAGAGACTCGTGGTGGCTTGGGGCTTAACGGGGTCCGGCAAGCTTCTAGAGTCATCTAGAAGAACGGTGCGTGTCGGGGAGCTAAGGGGTGGACGAATTTTGCCGGCGCCGTCCAAGTGCTCTACGGCGGTCAGCGGGGAACCACGGCGTAATGGCGACGGGAGGGGTGCCCGTTTTCTTCCCTGCGGGTGCAGAGAGGTGCAGGGGTGCAGAGGCGAGGGAGAGCGCGGCCAGGGGGGTCCTGGCGGCGAAGAAAACGGCGTCGACGGTGAAGGCGACACGGCGACGGTCGTCGGGTCTGAGGTCGATGACCTTTTTGCAGAAAACCCCTTCCTCCCTCTTTTCTTTTATTTTTCAGTTTTATTTCAATATCCAGAAGCTTTTCCTGGATTTATTTGAGGTACTTAAGTATTTTAGAAAATTCTGCAAATATTTGTGGGGCCTCCCCATAACATGTAGAAGCTCCACAAAAATTGGCATTGCCAAATAAAATGTTTGGCAACATTTTCTTTCATAGTACTTGTTTAAGGTAATTTGATTTATTTCTATTTGTTTTTATTTTAGAATTTTAAAACAAGTTCAAAAATAATATTTGAGATGGGAAAGTAGTAAGAACAAAAAGGGAGAGTGTTTACATTGCATCTCCACTGACTTTGATTTGAAAATAATTGAATTTGTCACTTTGAGATTTTTAAAGTGATAACTTGCTATTTTTATTTTCTTGCTTTTAATTTGGATTTTGGTTTCTTTATTTCTTATTAGTGTTTACTAGAGCAAACACTCACACAACCAGCAAGAACAACAACACAAGTAAGAAGAAGCAATTAACAGACAATAAACAACAAAAGTTTTTGTTGGTTCCCATTTTTGGAATAAAATTCTGGATAATAATTTTGGGATGTTACAATCCTTCCCCCCTTAAAATAAATCTCGTCCCGAGATTTGCTAGGCTTAGGTTTTAAGGAGGTCTGGGAATTCGCTTCTAAGATAATCTTCGCGTTCCCAAGTTGCTTCTTCTTCAGAGTGGTTAGTCCACTGGACTTTGTAAAACTTGATCGCACGTCTTCGGGTAACACGAACATCTTCTTCGAGAATTTTGAGGGGTCTCTCACGATAAGTCAGGTCTTGGTTCAGGTCGATGGAGAGGTGGTCGATGTTTTTGAAAACATCAGGCTGGTCAGGAACTTCAAGACACTTCCGGAGCAAGGAAATGTGGAAGACATCATGATAATCTCCTAACTCCTGGGGTAACTCCAGCTGATAGGATACTTCTCCTCGACGAGCAATGACCTTGAAGGGTCCAATATACCTTGGTGCTAACTTTCCTTTGACATGGAAACGCTGCATTCCCTTGAGGGGTGTCACTCGGAGATACACATAATCTCCGATACTGAAAGTGAGATCACGGCGCTTGGTGTCAGCATAACTCTTCTGACGGGATTGGGCAGTTTTGAGACGTTCACGAATAAGCTGAACTTGCTCTTCAGCTTCTCGGAGGGTATCTGGTCCGAACAATTTGCTCTCTCCGGTATCGGACCAATTCAGGGGTGTACGACACTTCTTGCCGTAAAGGGCTTCAAAAGGGGCCATTTGCAGACTAGACTGATAACTGTTGTTGTACGAGAACTCTGCAAACGGAAGACAATCTTCCCACTTGGAACCATAGGATAGAACACATGCGCGAAGCATGTCCTCTAATATCTGGTTCACTCGCTCAGTCTGGCCATCGGTCTGGGGATGATAAGCTGTGCTAAAGGCTAACTTGGTTCCGAGGGCTTCATGAAGGGATTTCCAGAATCTTGAGGTGAATTGCGTGCCTCTATCAGATACAATCTTCTTAGGCACACCATGCAGGCTCACTATTCTGGAAATATACAGGTCTGCTAACTGAGCTCCGGTATGAGTGGTCTTGACAGGAACAAAGTGGGCAACCTTGGTCAGTCGATCAACGATGACCCAGATTGAATCATGGCCTCGGTTGGATCTTGGAAGTCCGGTAATAAAATCCATTCCAATCTCATCCCACTTCCACTCGGGAATTTTCAAAGGTTGAAGCAATCCAGCGGGTCGCTGATGTTCAGCCTTGACTCGCTGACAGATATCACACTTGGCTACGAATGAACCAATCTCTCGCTTCATTCCATGCCACCAAAATCTTTCTCGAAGGTCTTGGTACATTTTGGTTCCGCCGGGGTGGATTGAATAAGGGGTCTCATGGGCCTCCTTCAGGATTAACTCCTTAAGTTCCGTGACATTGGGCACACAGATACGGTTATTGAATTTCAGCACTCCTTCAGCATCTTCGGTAAAACCGGGTGCTTTGCCGAGGGAAATTTTCTTCCTAATTCCCTCTATACTTTCATGACCTTTCTGGGCTTCTTTGATTTGATCCACCAGGGTTGGGGTTAACTCTAAATTGGCGAGATAACCATAGCTAACAAGCTCTAGTCCAAAATCTTTGAAGTCTTGGAACAAGGCTGGCTGTTCGGCTTGGATCAGGGCATTCAGGGTGCAAGGTTTGCGACTAAGGGCATCGGCAACTACATTAGCCTTTCCGGGGTGATAATGGATTCCAATATCATAATCCTTGATTAATTCCATCCATCTCCTCTGTCGCAGGTTCAGATCTTTCTGGGTGAAAATATACTTCAAGCTTTTGTGATCTGTATAGACCTCGCAGCGATGTCCCGCAAGATAGGGACGCCACTTCTTAAGAGCAAAGACCACAGCAGCTAACTCCAAGTCATGGGTTGGGTAATTCTCTTCATGCGGTCGCAACTGCCGGGACAGGTACGACACAACTTTGCCTTCTTGCATCAGAACGCAACCAAGTCCGAGGCGTGATGCATCGCAATACACGTCGAAACTCTGGGTGACGTCTGGCATGATCAGGATTGGGGCTGAGGTTAGTTTCTTCTTCAGTTCTTGGAAACTATCCTCACACTTCTGAGTCCATTCAAATTTCTTGTCCTTCTTCAACAGTTGGGTCAGAGGTTTGGCTATACTGGAAAATCCTTCGACGAACTTGCGGTAATAACCGGCAAGTCCGAGAAAGCTTCGGATTTCAAAAACATTGGTTGGGGATAACCAGTCAAGAATGGCTTGTATCTTCTCAGGGTCAACAGAAATTCCTCCAGCGGATACAATATGTCCAAGAAATGCCACTTCACTGAGCCAAAACTCACACTTGCTAAGTTTGGCATACAGTTGGTGCTCTTGGAGGGTCTCCAAAACTAGACGCAGGTGTTCAGCATGCTCTTCTTCGGTCTTGGAATAAATAAGGATGTCATCAAGGAAAACTACCACGAACTTGTCGAGGTACTCCATGAAAATCTTGTTCATGAGATTCATGAAATAGGCTGGGGCATTGGTCAGACCAAAAGACATCACGGTGTATTCAAACAACCCGTAACGAGTGGTGAAGGCGGTCTTGGGAATATCTGTCTCTCTGATCTTCAACTGATGGTAACCTGTCCGAAGATCGATCTTTGAAAAGACTCGGGCTCCGTTCATTTGATCGAACAGATCCTCGATCTTGGGAAGAGGGTACTTGTTTTTAATGGTCACGTCATTCAGCTTGCGATAATCCACACACAGGCGTGTGGTACCGTCTCTCTTGTCCACAAAAATAATGGGTGATCCCCATGGTGAAGCGCTTGGGCGGACAAGACCTTTGCTTAGCATATCAGCCAACTGTTTCTTCAACTCAACCAGTTCTTCCGGATTCATCCGATAAGGCTTTTGGGATATGGGGGATGTTCCTGGAATAAGCTCAATTATGAACTCAATATCCCTATCTGGCGGCATACCAGGCAATTCTTCTGGGAAAACATCCTTGAACAGATGAACAACACGGATCTCATCTAGGGCGGGTCGAGCTATGCTCTCATGGCAGCCTGGGTGAGGTTGACTAGTTTTAGACACATACTCCACTTCTACTTCTTTGTCGGTGTCATCAGGAGCATACCGAGATAAGTCGGTAAACTCCTCAAGATAACCAACCACATCTCTACTTCCCTGCCTCAGTTTGCGGAACTCATCCTTCTTCCTCTCAATAAGTCCGTAAGGAATATGCTTCTTACGGAACTTCTCCTGGAACTCAGCCCAGTTGATGACATGACCAGCTGGCTGGAGAGTCTTGGTAGTCTCCCACCAAGCTCTTGCAGGTCCAGCGAGATAGTGGGTTGCATACAGCACTTTCTCATTTTCTCCCACAGCAGCAACTTCAAGATTATTGCCGATGGTGCGAAGCCAATCATCGGCTTCTAGTGGGTGAAGTCCCTTGGAGTAGGTGGGTGGGTTGGTCTTCTGAAAATCACCCAAGGTAGATCGCTGGTTTCCATCACCATTGCCGTTACCACCATTGTTGTTGTTGTTGTTGTTGTTGTTGTTATTGTAAGCGGCTGCGAGTTGTTGTAAGGCAGCGAGATGAGCTTGGCGCTCTTGCCGGGCATTTTCACGCTCCTCCATGATAAGTGCGAGAAGTTGGGTGGGGGTTGGGTCCGGTGGTGGTGGTGCTGATCCTGATCCTTCCGCATTGCTGCGACGGGGTGGCATCCTGAAGCACACCGGGTATAAGAGACAAGGCAAGAAAAGTTCGACTAAGGGAAAAGATGATCTCTCAAGCGGTTGATTAATCCTAAGAGTTATATGAAAATAGTTCACACAATTTTAAACAAGACAAACATACTTATATTTCACAAACAATACATCAAAGAGTTCACATCAACATCAAGCTTACAACCTCAAGCTTACAACATAATATCTGGTTTCCAAAAGAACCACTGCTACTACTCGACTAGCTATAGGGGGTCAACCTAATCCTGCGGTAGTGATCAAGTCACTCGCCTACTGAGGTGGAACCTCCAGCTCTAACACGTCAGCATCTGACTGGTAGGCTGGCTCCTCGGGATCCTCCTCCTCGTCCTCGAGAACTGGCTCGAGTGGCTCCTCCTCCTCGTCAACTAACTCCTCCTCATCATCCTCCTCCTCACAGTCCATCTCCTCCACGAAGTCATCATCGTCACTGAGGAAAGCGTCGTTCTCCTTGCGGAGATCCTCGCCCTCCTCCTCCATCTCGTCAGTATGGTGCTCAAGATCCTCAATCAGTCCATCCTGCTCTGCCACCTTCGTGCGGAGCTTCACGATAGTCTTCCTCAGCTGGGCCCTCTTCCTGAGAAGAGCAACCTTCTCCACCATCAGCTTCATCTCGTTCTCGCGAAGCTCAACGAGCGACTCGCGGTCGAAGTGGAGCTGAATCCTAGTGCGCAACAGATCATCCTGAGTGCACTGAAGTAAGATCTCCATGTCCATGATGTAGCTCCCAAACATCGGGTGGTAAGGTGAAGGAGTAGGGTGTCCATCACAGTTGCGCCTCCCGTAGAACCGGAACCGGGAGTCTACTAACTCCGCCTTGTGCTCCTCACAAAGTCGGGATAGCATCCTCTGTGTAGCGTACAGAGACCGTCAACCCAGGTGGCCTCCTTGGTGGTGAAGATGAGTGTCCGGGAATTGGGAGACTTGATGTTCCTGCGAACTGACGATCTGATGAGCCAGCTCAGCCTTCCAACACCGTGAACATCAATCTGAGCTCCCTCAAACTCTGGAGCGGGGCGACCTAACAGCTTGGTCAACTCGAACAAGTCCCTCTCAAACGTCAGCTTGCTGTCCTTCTCCAGCTGAACGAACTCGGTCCAGTGGAGTGCCATCTACAGTTTTTAAGCAAAATTTTAAGTTAGTTAGATGACAAGTAAATCAAAATTTTAATATAGTAGGGCAACAAGTGAGTCAAATTTTAAACTTAATGAGAGGTGTACAAAATTTTAGGGATACTAAGGAAAATGTAACAATTAATGAGAGTAAAATTTTGCATGAGTAAGAGGATTGGAGGTAAGCAATTTTCGAAAATACTTCATTCTTTTCTTTTTAGAAATTCATCTTTTTGTAACATTTGACAAACGACCATGCTAACTAAGGTTTCCTAAAGTCAGGATGGCTCTGATACCAAGTCTGTGGGGACCCCGGACTAGCTGTCCGAAATACCCGATTATGCTTAACACAACGATCCCGTGATCAGTCTGTCGTTGCACATAATCCGAATTGGATACCAAAGTTTACATCCATTACAGTACCGAATAGAAAGTCTTACATAAATGGTCATTTAGACCAAGTTCTTACATAGGTGCCTTCATGGGCCAAACCAAATATATCAGCGGAAGCTACGGCGTAATCGACATCATATTCTAACGATGACGACCCGACAGGCAGCTGACTTGTGGAGATCCTTAGTTGGCGTAGAAGTCGCCATATTCCTGCTCTGCGTAGTGTTCCTCCTCGTAGTCTGGCTAGGACAATAGCCAGGGACGAAACCAATATGAGTACATTTGAATGTACTCGCAAACTATCCCAACATGGTATGCACCAGTTTTATTTTAGTTGACAACTTTTCTTATTTAAAACATCTCTATATCTTTATTGAAAAAGGTAAGAAGAGCTTTATAACTATCTTTAAAGAAGTCACCTTTTTCATCTGTTTTTCCAAAACTTCTCCTCTTTCCGACCATAGCCCGTCATGGTCCACTTCCATCCCACCACCTCATACCGATCCGTTGGTATAGGTGTAGGAAACATTCTCCACTCCATTTTTCTTTAAAAACTCAAAGCCTTTTTAAAACTTGCACAAGGTCTTAGGACAGTCTCCCAATTGTCCATATCCGAGGACTCGGCTATTCGAATAGTTTTTAACACTCTGCAGAGGTAGCACGCTTTTAACCCACATCCATCCGGCAACTCATCGTGTCTGCCACGTCTCGCCATACCAGTTGTATGCGAAGTAAGCCGCCGGCCATAGCCTCTTATTTGCTCATGCTAGTATAGGATCCTTCCCATATGACACTTTCCATCGACACCCAGTCCGGTTTCCCGTCAGAAACCCTAAGTGTGAGGACTCATAGTTTTGTCCGGCGGTTTATGGTGGAACCTTCTATCCTCCCCACCAACTTGTGTGAGGACCCGGGTCAGGGGGTAGATCCTCGGACCATCCCCTCATGCATAACGGAGTCATCTCCGTCGATGAGGTATCCCATACTAATAAGAGCAAACTACATGACTACGCCTTTTCCCATATGTGGTAAATGTGGTCGCACAGGGTAGGATTGGTTTCCATAGTACTAGGACACTGTGCATTTTTCACAAACATCACCATTTTTCCACCTTTCCAACACAGCACCGACATCTCGTCGTTCCATAAACTCACAAGACATTTCAAAGGAGTTTTGAATAAACAACATTGTTTTCCCATCCTAAAGTTTTATATAAACTACGACATAGGGTGGCAAAATAATATCCATATATTTTTGAAATGGGTTTTGTAAATCTTGCTTTGAGAGTAAACATATTATGAAAGTAGATGCATATGTTGGTAGTGCAAGCTCAGAGAATAGCTTGCCTTGCTTGGCAAAGTGATCTTGCTCTTGTTCTTCAAATTCAGCAAACTCTCCTTCCTCGATATATCCGACAACGTTCTCGTCTAATTAACAAACAAACAATACAAACAATCACTAAGCTATACAAGCAATCACCTCAACATAACCATCATTAACATCACAATTGGCTACTGCACACATCAAACCACACAATTTGGTTTTTAAATAAATTGAATTAAACATTATTTAATTAAGTCCAAATTATGGCAGAAACTAGTTATTCATGTTTAATTCCACAACTTGAGTTCTGTTGGTCACAAAAATACAAATTAAAATTCTATGGAAAGCCACTGATGTGTAGAATACAACCCAATTTGAATTGGACCATTTGGAGTTACCAAACTCCCTACACATTGGATTGAATCCAGTAGCTTAATAATCAAGTTTTAGCTACCAATTAAATTATATTGTTCCAAAAATTAAACCCTTTTAGGGGTAACTAAACATGGATATATGTGAGCTAACAAAATTGGTCCTAACTCATTTGGATCAACCAATAAACATATTTGTCTGTTTTAGTCCAGAAGGGTTTATTTTAAAGTCAGCAATTAATATTGCTTAATTAATTCTACCAAAATTAGGGGAGCTAACACAAGGCAGTACTAAGCTAGCAAAATTGGTTTGGAATTATTTGGACTAGCAGAGTATCAGAAACAAACAAGTTTAGAATTTAAACCTTCTGTGGCATTTTCAATAATACTTTTTAACTATTTAATGAAATGACATGGACCAATTGTGTTGGTTAAACACTTTCATAAGCTTTCCAGAACAGTTGAGTTTGATTTATTTGGATTCCTAAATCTCGAGATATTGAATTTCAAAGTTGATGCCAGTACTGTTTTTCCAGAGAAAAAGAAATAGAAATTCCCTCTCTTCTGGATAATGTTGAGATTTCTGACTAGTGGGGCCTACTGGTCAGTGACTCAGCGTGGACGTGGATTTGATTAAAATACTGACGGGTGGGGTCAGGCCGTCAGTGGCTCAACTACAGCGAAGCGTTACGCGGCCGTTGGATCTGGATCCAACGGTCCAAGATCAAAGGCAACGGCGGCGACCAAAAACTGGCGGCGCCGCCGCGCCGGCGGCACGGTGATGATCGGAGACTCACCTAGAGGGCTCGGAAGATCGCGGAGACGACGCAGATCGACGGCGGAGGCTCGGGGAAGGCGATGGTGCGAGCTGTGCTTGCTGGGGAAGGCTGGTTCGTCGGCGGTGAGGTCGCGCACTTCGTCGGCGTCGGGCAGCAACTTCGGCGGAGCGTCGGGGTCGCGTCCGTGCACTAAAAAGAGGGAAAAAGCTCTCTGGTGAGTGCGGTGTCCACAAGGAAGAGCGTAGAGGGGTCAGAGGGAAGAATGGGGAGGTGTGGCGAGGCGGTGGTGCTCGACCTCAACGGCGGCGTCGGGCACGGCCGTGCACTGCCCTCTGGCGGTGCACAGAGCAAATTGGAGCGAGGGAAAGCTTGGGAGGGAGGTGTGGTGTTCCAGAGAGGCCTCGGGGTGCTTTTTATAGGGCCAGGGCGGTCCACGATGGTCGGGGTCTACGGCGGCGGCCATGGCGCGTCCACGGTGATCAATTCGGCGATTACACGGCGACGGTGCAGAGACTCGTGGTGGCTTGGGGCTTAACGGGGTCCGGCAAGCTTCTAGAGTCATCTAGAAGAACGGTGCGTGTCGGGGAGCTAAGGGGTGGACGAATTTTGCCGGCGCCGTCCAAGTGCTCTACGGCGGTCAGCGGGGAACCGCGGCGTAATGGCGACGGGAGGGGTGCCCGTTTTCTTCCCTGCGGGTGCAGAGAGGTGCAGGGGTGCAGAGGCGAGGGAGAGCGCGGCCAGGGGGGTCCTGGCGGCGAAGAAAACGGCGTCGACGGTGAAGGCGACACGGCGACGGTCGTCGGGTCTGAGGTCGATGACCTTTTTGCAGAAAACCCCTTCCTCCCTCTTTTCTTTTATTTTTCAGTTTTATTTCAATATCCAGAAGCTTTTCCTGGATTTATTTGAGGTACTTAAGTATTTTAGAAAATTCTGCAAATATTTGTGGGGCCTCCCCATAACATGTAGAAGCTCCACAAAAATTGGCATTGCCAAATAAAATGTTTGGCAACATTTTCTTTCATAGTACTTGTTTAAGGTAATTTGATTTATTTCTATTTGTTTTTATTTTAGAATTTTAAAACAAGTTCAAAAATAATATTTGAGATGGGAAAGTAGTAAGAACAAAAAGGGAGAGTGTTTACATTGCATCTCCACTGACTTTGATTTGAAAATAATTGAATTTGTCACTTTGAGATTTTTAAAGTGATAACTTGCTATTTTTATTTTCTTGCTTTTAATTTGGATTTTGGTTTCTTTATTTCTTATTAGTGTTTACTAGAGCAAACACTCACACAACCAGCAAGAACAACAACACAAGTAAGAAGAAGCAATTAACAGACAATAAACAACAAAAGTTTTTGTTGGTTCCCATTTTTGGAATAAAATTCTGGATAATAATTTTGGGATGTTACACATGCGTTGCCCTCCGGCCTGCCTTTCTCGTCTTCCAGATAGACTGCTCCGGGTCTCAGGGTATGAGTAACCCGGTAGGTTCCTTCCCACTTGCTTGACATTTTGTTCAAACCCTCGAGTTTCTGTATCTTGCGGAGTACCAGGTCCCCGGGCTGTAGTTCCCGAGACCGGACATGACGGCTGTGGTAGCGGCGGAGCCCTTGCTGATATCGAGCAGAGATCGTAGTGACGCTCGACATCAAATTTCTTCCAGGAAGTTTATGTCATCAATCCTTTGCTCAGCTTGGGTGTCTTCATCATAAGCGAGTACAAGGGGAGATCCGTGCCTTAGTTTTGTTGGCAGCACAGCTTCAGCTCCATAGACAAGGAAGAAAGGTGTTTCTCCAGTGGCTCGGCTTGGTGTGGTTCTGAGGGACCACAGTAGACTGGGTAGATGATCAATCCAATTCTTCCCTTGTTTTCCAGCTTATCAAATGCTTTGGTTTTCAGACCTCTTAGGACCTCCGCATTGGCTCGCTCCACTTGTCCGTTGCATCTTGGATAGGATACTGATGCAAAGCACACCTTGATGCCGAATTCTTCACAGAAGTTGAGGAAGGCTCGACTTGTGAACTGAGTGCCGTTGTCTGTGATGATCCTGTTAGGTACTCCGAAGCGGTAGACAATCCCCTCGGTGAACTTGATGGCGGCCTGGGCCGTCTGGCGTGGTACTAGCATTACTTCAACCCATTTTGTGAACTTTGATATGCATGAAATCAATACACTTTTAGCTGCCATTTTCCTAAGCTTTTATATTGTTTCAGTGGTCAATTGGACTGTATATCATTGTTAAATGTAAGAATAATGCCCAAATGAACATATTTATATTCTTGCGACTATTTTCTGCAGATTGGTGCGACAAGGCACAAATTGTTCTTATTGTGGACAAAACTGCTGATGTACCAATATGTCCAAGGGGCTAGCTGAAAAATGGAGGGATCAACTTGTGCAGAAAGAAGAGAAGTGGAGGGACAAATGTGCAAAATAACCAGATCAGATGGAGGTGAAAAGCAGCCTGCAGCCTCCATCGCATCTCAGGCCTGGTATTCTCTCCCATCCCCTCAAGCTCCTTCTCCACTGCCAGCCGCCGCCGCAGCCAGGCAGGCGTGGCGGCGCGCCACCCTACTCCAGCACCACCACCATGAGCTGCTTCACCACCACCGCTCGCCATCTGCTCGTCGCCAAGTTCGTCGGGACGCCAAGGACGCCGAAGACCTGAAGCAGCCCTTCCTCAATCTTGCTGCTGTTGCAATTCTGCCCAAGAGCAGAACAACCTATAGCCTTCACTTCCCAACCTCACGTGCTGCTGCTGCTCTTTCCCGAGAGCACAACCTGAAGATCCTCCTACTTCGATCCCTACTACTGCTCCTCTTCCAACGATCCTTGCTGCTCCTCCTCACCAAGCAAGAAGCTCTCTGTGGGTTAAATCAATTAGATCCTCTCTCTCTCTCTTAATTACTGAATAAACTATGTGTCCGCATGTGCACTAGTCTAATTACTCGTGACCCTTTGTAGTACTTCGTTCGTGTATGCTTGTGCACAAACGTGTTTGTGGTGTAAATTAAATTCCTGGACTTTCGTGTTGTTGTTTCTATCCCTGTCCCATATATTTGCTTATATCCTTGTCTTTGTTGTTTTCTAGTAATTGTCTTTGACTAATCATTGTTCTGTCCTATGTTAATTTCTCAACCGAAAATACAAAAAGATGCATCTGATAGTTTAGATTAAATTCCTGCAAATCCACCATTATATTGTGATTTAGCTTTAGCCGAACCTCGATTGTGGATCGCCTAGTCCCTGTGGAGAGAACGATAAAACCCCCTATTCTGCATTGATCATTTTGGCGCCGTTGCCGGGGAATAGATATAAGTAGTTGTGCCAAAATTGCAGACTAGATTACCCTGTTTTACCTGTTCGTTTGAGATTTATTGCACTGACCCTTGATCAGTTTATTGGTTGTGATTGTGTGTAGGAAGATTTATTTCAGTTATGTGCAGGTTGCATGCAACAGACTGAAGAATCCCCTCTAGCACCTCTCGACCCAGAAATTGAAAGAACTTTCAAAAGGAGAAAAAGGGCAGAAGCTTGTTTGCAGGAAAGTTTAGCAAGGCAGAAGAAGATGGGTGATAAAACTCTCAGAGATCTATGGATACCTCAGGAACAGAATGCAGAGAGTGCTCAACCTGATATACAATGTGGGGCCCCAGACTAGCTGTCCAGAAAGCACCAGTATGCATACATTCACGATCCCATGATCAGTCTGTCGTGAACAACATACTCGAGTTGGTAGCTCAGATTACAACATCCATTACACGAATTTAAATAAGTCTTACAACAAAGATCAGATGACCAGGTTCACATAACTGTCGCACATGGCAGGAATACCAACACAACGGAAGTCTTAGCGGAAAGCGGTAACGCCCAACGTCATCTCCAAACACCTACAGGCAGCTGACCGGGAGACGTCCTAGTTAGAGTAGTCATCGACAAAGCCTTTGTCTTCGATAGCCTCCTCCGGGTACTCTTCAGGATAGTAGTCTGGCTAAGACAATAGCCAGGGACGAAACCAATATGAGTACGTTTGAATGTACTCGCAAGCTCTACTCAAAAACGTTGCTAACTAATGCATGACATGATTTGAGGGCTGTGGTAGGTATGGCTATAATTAGGGCTCACTACCCATGGTGAATAAAAGATTAACCATGGTTGATGACATCTTTATATCTTTATTGAAAAAGATACTTCAAAAGATATATTTTTATAAAATAGAATTTTCCTCTCGCAGATATCACTTATCATTGAGGGTTTTAACAAAAGCTTTTCCAAAAAGAATAGTTTTCTTTGCAGAACTTCTTGTGACTAAGGCACCTCCAAAGTTTCTTCTTCAAAACATTGTACCTCCAAGGTACGATCATTCTCGTTCTTCCAGTACTTCCCAAGTACTTACTTACTTTCCCACACAACACCACTTTTTGAAAACGTCGACACAATGCAGGCTACATGGCCTTTCAACTGTCCATGACCGAGGACGCGGCTATTCGACTAGTTTTGACTCTGCAGAGTGTGTACACTTTCACACATCAAATAGGTCACCGCCGTGGAAAACCCACGGATTTGCCAGACGACACCACGTCAAACGTCTGGACACTAATCAAGACTTTTCACTATGTCCATGCTAATACAAAGATACCTCTTCGACTAGGTTGGTCCTCCCGACACCGTATGACCCATCTTTGGCCTCATACTGCCATATCACGAGGCCTAATCGGTGCAACTGGTAGTAACTTAATCTACACTCTTCATTCTCCTTTCTCTTAGGCAGCACTCAGTCCAGGGGGCCATAGCCACCACCCCTAAGCAATTGAGGTAGCTCCATATTAACACAAACAAGTTTCCGGTCAAGCCCCCTCCCATGTGGGGGTAACATGGTTGTACGGTAAGGTTGTCGAGTGAAGACCAGGTTATGTGTCGTTTTTAGAAAAACAAAGCTTCCAGTAATTATCATCTTCATACCACCACTTAGGCAAGGTCCCACCTTCCTAAGAGGGTTTTCATAAACATTTTTGTTTTTCCAAAAACAACACAAAAGTGCCCATCCTATAATTTTTATTTGTCTTGAACTAGTAATAGTGTCGGGATAGGTTTTTCCTATGGTCTTAGCTACGGTCTGGAGTATATACCAGAACTGGGGTATAGCAGGTATATATAAAAACAATGCAAGGTAAAAATATGCATATCATGGTAAAACAAAATAGATGAAGTGTGCAAGCTTTTGAGATGGCTTGCCTTGCTCAGAGGGTTGTTCCTGATACTGGTGATCAATATAGTCCTCGCAAAACCCTCAGCAGATAAATCCTCCTCGTGGGTATCTAGCATCGCAAAGATACAAGAACACACAATCAACAATAGCAAGACATACCATCACACAATAAACAAGCAAGTGCAACAAACATACATCAAGAAGTAGTTGTTCAGGTTTTAGATTAACAAGGTTAAGACCATCACACTACTTCCTTTTAAGTAAGCAAGGTTAATGTAGTGTTTTAAACACATTTTAGCAATTGCTTGTAATTTGTTAAGTCACTTAATATTAACAAGTTTTATAAATTTAGAGACTAACCATTTGAGTTGCAAGTGATTATTTAATCTAGTCATAATTTTAAGAGTTCCACTAGCATGATTTTATAAATTACCACAATTAGCAAAGTTAGAGTCTCAGCTTAATAAGTTTTTAAATTAAGCCACTAACAGTACTAACATATTACAGATTACCAAACAAGCACCTTTCAGTAACAACCACATCACAATCATCAAAACCACAATTCTTTTACTAAAGCATTTTAACTCCATTTTTATGCCACAAAAAGACAGAAAACTGCAATTAAGAAGTTTTAATTATCCCAGGAGATATGTGAGTCCAAAAATTATACAAAGCTAGGTTTAGGTTCTCTGATGTTATTAGAATCTAACCCAGTTGAGTTTGCTTCGATATTTAAATTACAGAAAATATTAAAAATGATTAAAGTTCTTTCTGTCCATATTTTAAAACTTAATTATCTCAAGTTTTAAGAATCCAATTCACACGAGGTAAAATTCTAGTGCAAGATATTATCAAGGGCTATCCATAGAATTTGAGTTTGCATTTTTAGGATTAGTAAAACTCAAGTTAAAGTTAAAACACCACTTCTGACCAATGACAACACAGTAATTATCATGGGCACATAACAATACATTTCTCAGATCTACAAGTTGGACATGCTTACAAACTTAATGGACTACCTCTGTGATTTTTGATTTGGTCAAATTCCACGTTTAACTATTTAAACACGATTTAAACTGACAGTGCATAAGCAGGCAAAACAGAAAAGATTTAATCTACTGGAAAAAACGCAGATGGGCAGGATCTGCTACTGTGCTCAGCCCACCGGCGAGATTCAAAGAGATCCGTCGATCTCTAGATCGACGGTCCTGTTGGATGTATGCCCAAAAGGCAATGTATTTGTACATCCGATTCAATAATTATGATTTGTATTCTCTATGCTATAACTCCAGTGGTTTCTGAATACGTGATTCAGAGGAAAGCACACTCGCACGTGTGGAGAATATGAACACGTAAAATATACCCTAGTTCTTTTACGGACTAATTTGTTGATTGCTTGATGACACTACTTTCCTGGTCATGGACATTGTTTATGTCAGCATCAATGAGTGGCATATTATTGGATAATAATATGGCTGGGTAACCAGGTTTTTGTATGCTAAGATATTCCGTTAAATTGTCATTTTGTCCTTAGCTTTATCACAGTAAGGTTATTATATAACATGTCCTGTAACCATGAGGTTATTAGGGTTATACATACTGGAAGAGTTACTTTGGTACTGTCAACACTATGGCCATAACTGAGTAGTAAAACGGCAGTCACTTGGTGATTCCAAGGTGTGTGTATATCCTAATGTTCTGAGATGGGAAATTACTCCTCGGTGAATAGAGAGACACGCCCTGGGCCCTCTCGGTATTATAAAGGTGTCCAATATGTTCTGCAGACAATGCATGGTGAAGTTACACCGTGTGGAATATCATAATACGGAAACGAGTAAAGGGAACTTGCTGGTTAACGAGATAGACAAAGATGTAATGAATCAATTATTGATTCATGGCAACATCCATGGATCTATATCTCGGGCGAAGTTTTGGTATCGCGAGTAATGGGAATGATATATTAAATAACCAACATGTTCAACAGAGTGTTTTTCGCATAACTGTCGCAGTCATTCAGGTTGTCCACGGACCTGACCCTGACAAGTTATTAAGATGGTGACATCTTAATTATAGTTACATGTTATCGAACCTGTAGGGTGGCCACGCTTAAACTAGGATTGGTTAGTTGTGTATTATGGTTGGTCTGGAACATGGAGAGAGTATCACCGACATAGTGTCTGCGTGATAGATATGATTTTATCGGAGAGATTGTTTTGTGATAGAAGTTGCTATCACGGTCGGATTTATTCGAGGGTTTATATATGAAGGAAATATTTTTCTGGAGTATTTTGTCGGCGGACACTGGGTGTCCCGGGTCATATAAAAGTGTTTTATATGATTGGAAATTAATTCAGTGAAATATTCTGTAAAAGGAAATATTCAAATAAGAATTAATTAGACAAGATATTATTTAATGAATATTAATTAAATATTCATTTATTTAATTGATAAATAATTATTGGAAAAATATATAAATAAAATTGGAGCCCACCATGGGGGGCTACCAAGATGGGCCCTAGGGCCCACCAAGGTAGCCGCACCACCAACTCCAACTCCTCCCTCCCAAACGAATTGGGCTTGGGAAAGTTTCCCTTGCCCAAGTCGACTTGGACAAGGAGAAAACTTTCCCCTTGCCGAAGCACCTCCACCCCTTGGTCCAACTATATAAACCCCACCCCCTCCTATTTGGAGGACACACAATTGACACAAGAGACACAATTGCATCTCAAGTTTAGATCCCTTCTAGTTGGATTAGAGGAACCTCTAATTAGAGGAAACCTATCCGATTAGACTAGATCTAATCTTTCTCTCTCTCCTTCTCATGTGTTGAGATCTCCACCTTCATATACACCAGTAGTGCTTCAAGTTTGGATGGCGAAGCCCTGCTGAACCTTTCCCGGCGTACGCGTGCAAGCTCTCGGAGGGGTTATCCGTTGTGAAACGGTTGGCCCTCACTCTGTTGGATCAAGGTGACAAGGCGAAGGAGAAGGAGGCGCCGGAATCTCTCTACCAAGCTTGGTTGAGAGAGAGACGGCGACAGGCTACATCGACTACGTCATCAACACTTCTTTCGCAACTTCGGTGTTGGTAACGTATTTCATCTAGATCTTTGGGTCTTTGATTTCGCATGTATCTTCATAGCATCTTGGCAGTTGTTGCGTAGTTATACGGAAAATTTTAATTTACCGTACACGCAACCCAATAGTGGTATCAAGCGTTCTATGCGTAGATGCATGATTTGATCTAGAGCACATGGTGTGCGGGCACCGCATAAGTTTGTGCGGGTATGTTATCGAAGTCTTTTCTTCTAACATTCAAGTTATTTATGTTGCTTCCCAATATGCGGTCTCGTCTTGTTTCCAATGGCATAGTAAGATCTCGAACTTCTGGCAATCCGCGGACCTTCGGCTGCTCCTAGTATGCCCGTCGGCGCAAGCGAAGTGCTTCATGTAGCTTCGAATCTTATTATAGTTGGCCTCGTTGACTTGATAGCGGAAGGGGCATGTGGACTAGGTCCACACGGGGGCCATGTGCAACCAAATGCAATCGTCTGGATTAGCATCTGCAATATTTTCGTAATGTTGGGATGGATAATCACCCCGCAAGGTTAATCTTGCAACATGAGTTATTATGCTTGGTGAGGACCGTAGAATTCCGGCTTGTTGCTGACGTGAAGCACACGTTCGTTGGGAGACCCCAAGAGGAAGGTATGATGCAGTCAGCAGCAAGTTTTCCCTCAGTATGAAACCAAGGTTATCGAACCAGTAGGAGCAGCGCTTCTGAAGGTTGTCAACGGCGAATATGATGCGGCGCAACACCAGGGATCCGGCGCTGACGTGGAACCTGCACACAACACAATCAAACTACTTTGCCCCAACGAAACAGTGAGGTTGTCAATCTCACGGCTTGCTGAAAACAAAGGATTAAACGTATGGTGTGGAAAATGAGTATTAAATTGCAGAGAATGAAAAAGGAACAGTTTGCAGTTTGTGGTGTTTAATCAGTGTAAAAGAATGGACCGGGGTCCACAGTTCACTAGTGGTGTCTCTCCATAAAAGATAACTAACATGTTGGGTGAACAAATTACAGCTGGGCAATTGACAAATAGTGAGCGCATGACAATGCATATATGACATGATGACTACTATGATATTTAATTGGGCATTACGACATAATACATAGACCGTTATCCAACAGCATCTATGACTAATAATCCACCGCCGGGTTGTCATCCGAGTCCCCCGTTGGTATTAAGTTGCAAGCAACGGATAATTGCATTAAGTAAAGTGCGTAATGTAAACAAACACATATGCCGTGGACATAGCATCGTTAGGTTATCCCTAGTGGCAACAGCACATCCACAACCTTAGAACTTTCTGTCACTGTCCCAGGTTAAACGGAGGCATGAACCCACTATCTAGCATAAATACTCTCTCTTGGAGTTACAAGCATCTACTTGGCCAAAGCATCTACGAGTAACGGAAAGCATGCAAGATCTTAAATAACATATAGATAGATTGATAATCAACTTGACATAATATTCAATATTCATCGGATCCCAGCAAACACAACATGTAGCATTACAATAATATGATCTTGATCATGTAGGGCAGCTCACAAGATCTAAACATGATGGCACAAAGTGGAGAGACAACCATCTAGCTACTGCTATGGACCCGTAGTCCAAGGATGAACTACTCACGCATCACTCCGGAGGCAGGCATGGCGATGTAGAAGCCTCCGGTGACGATTCCCCTCTCCGGCAGGGTGCCGGGAAGAGGTTCTGAACCCTCCCGAGCTAGGGTTGACGACGGCGGCGTCTCTGGAACTTTTCGTGGATATTTGCTCAGGTACTTAGGGTTTTCGCGTCGGGGGGAATAAGTAGGCGAAAGGGCGGCGGCTGCGACCCCGAGGGGCCCACACCACCCTAGGGCGCGCAGGGGGGCCCGCGCCCTGGTGCGTGTGGGGCCCCGTGGCTCCTCTGTCCTTTGCTCCGGTGTGTTCTGGAAAAATAGGCCCCCGTGTAGTTTCGTCCAATTCCGAGAATATTTCCAGACTAGCTTTTCTGGAATACAAAAACAGCAGAAAACAGGAACTGGCACTTCGGCATCTTGTTAATAGGTTAGTCCCAAAAAATGTATAAAAGTGATATAAAGTAGATGCAAAACATGTAGCAATTGGTATAAAACAAGCATGGAACATCAAAAATTATAGATACGTTTGAGACGTATCAGCATCCCCAAGCTTAGTTCCTACTCGTCCTCGAGTAGGTAAACGATAAAAACAAAATAATTTTTGAGGTGACATGCTACCATCATAATCTTGATCATATAATATTGCAAGGCACATGTAAATGAATGAAGTGATCCAAGTCAATGGTCTATAATTTGCTACCAAATAGATAATGAGTAAACAATGAATCACACAAGCTAAACGTTTTCATGAATAGTACTTTCGAGACAAGCATCAAACAGTTTTGCATAAGTGTTAACTCATAAAGCAATAGTTTCTAATAAAAGGTATTTAATCAACACAAAGGAAGAATTAGTTTCAGCATTTGCTTCAACTTTCAACATATTTATCTCATGGATATTGTCAACACAAAGTAGTATAACAAGTCCAATATTGCATATAACGCATGTTGTAACAAAGTTGACACTAGTGTTTGCTTGTGGAAGACAGAAAGAATAGGAAAACTGACTCAACATAAAAGTAAAAGAAAGGCCCTTCGCAGAGGGAAGCAGGGATTAAATCATGTGCTAGAGCTTTTAGGTTTTTGAAAGCATATAGAGATTGCATAAAATATTTGATACTCCTCCCAACCTTGCTAACACAAGCCATGGCTAACCGAATCCTCGGGTGCCTTCCATCAATCACATACCATGGAGGAGTATCTATTTTTGAGAGGTGTTTGTTAATTGTCAACGAATGGTAGCGGGTGAGAACAGTATTCTACCTGTCAAACGGACTTTTAAGAGCGGCTCCCATGAAGGACGTTATTTCTACCAGCAAGGCAGATCATCCCTCTTTCTCTTTGGTTTACACACATTCAGGTATTTCACTGTTTGTCATTGCTTACTGATGAATCAGGGCAAAAGTGTGAAGAGAATTAATTGGTTAAAGTTGTAATTAATTGGGACTGGGCACCCCGTTGCCAGCTCTTTTTGCAAGTTATTGGATAAGCGGATGTATATGCCACTAGTCCAGGTGTAAAAGTCCATTGACAAATAGAATAAAGAATAACCACACTAATTCCTCATGAGCTAGTAAACATTGACACAAAAAGGGAATAATAACATTTTGAATAATTTAAAGGTAGCACATGAAAAATTTACTTGGAGTGGCAAGGAAATACCACATATAGGTAGTTATGGTGGACACAAATGGCATGGATTTTGGCTCAAGGATTTGGATGCACGAGAAGCATTCCCTCTCAGTACAGAGTTTAGGCTAGCAAGGTTATGTAAGCAAACAAGAATATCAACCCGTACACCAAGTTTTATATGACAAACATATTGCAAACGTTATAAGACTTCATACCGTCTTCCTTGTTAACCAAACCCTGTTATTAGAAAATATCTAGACCTTAGAGATACCACCGATGCAAACCAAATTTTCAACAAGCTTTACGGTAGTTCTTCACTAATAGGCTTAACTCATGATGCAAATTTAATCATGATCTACTTGTTAACTCAAAACAATTGACAAGCATCAAGTTATCCATTAGTGATCTACAAGATTAAGCAAGTTTTTCCTTATACCAATTACCACATGCAACATTTTCTGAACCAACCAAACACCAATCAATTTATTTAATCAACTCTCCAAACAAATATAAGTGAAGCAAGAGAGTACTTTCTAAAAGAAAGCTAATAGCTCTGACAAGAGATACATGAAAACAAGAGCTAAAAGCTGAACAGCGCTAGATATGAATACTCAACAAATATAAGTGAAGAATAGGAGTATTCTCATGAAAAAGCGGAGCGTGTCTCTCTCCCAATCAAGAATGCTAGGGTCCAGTCAAGCTTTATTGAAAATAAAAGTAATACTGAAAATAAAAGCACACAGACGCTCCAAGAAAAGCACATATGATGTGAAAGAATTAAAATATAGTTTCACTAGAGATGACCTGATAATTTTGACGATGAAGAAGGGGATGCCTTGGGCATCCCCAAGCTTAGACGCTTGAGTCTTCTTGAAATATGCTGGGGAGATCCATGGGAGCCTCCCCAAGCTTAAGCTCTTCACTCTTCTTGATCCTATTATATCATCCTTCTCTCTTGACCCTTGAAAACTTCCGTCACACCAAACTCAAAGTAGATCTCATTAGAGGGTTAGTGCATAATCAAAAATTCACATGTTCTATAAAGACGCAATATGATTTGTTACTTTAAACATTAGCTACAGCCACTGATGTTATGTGAAGCTCTTCCACCCAAAAAAGAATTTCACTCAACACTAGTAAAAGAGAGAATGCAAAATAAAAAGGCATAATCTGTCTAAAACAGAACAGTCCGCAAAGACGAATTTTTTCGAGGCACTTACGACGCTCAGATCGAAAACTTGAACTAATGAAAGATTCAGACATTCATAAAGATTACGCAAAAAATTTCAGATTTAATTAACAATCTGGTGATTTTAGGAATTTCGTACAGTGAACAGCAAAAATCTGTTTCTGCGCAGCAATCAAAATTAAGCATCATCTTAACATTAGAGGCTACTCTTGGCACAACAATGCGAGAAAATAAAGATACAAAGGAGTTGCTACAGAAGTAAACAAACTCCTTGACTCAATAAAGAAAAATTGCAGAAATAAAAAAAATAATGGGTTGCCTCCCATAAGCGCTTTTCTTTACGCCTTTTAGCTAGGCATAGTGATTTTTATGATGCTCACATAAAGATGAGAGTTGAAACGTAAAAGAGAGCATCAATAAGCATATATAAAACATGTTTAAATCTAACACTCTTCCTATGCATAGGAGCCTTGTAAGAAAACAAGTCAATGAAGACAAAATGACTAGCATAGGAAGGCAAAACAAGTGCAACTTCAAAATTTCAACATAAAGAGAGGAGACTTAATATTATTGAGATATATGAAAGCATGTCTCTCTCTCACATAATGACCAGTAGGTTTTAAGGAAACCATCATATAAAAGCAACACAAGAAAAAGCTCAAAACTTTCATCACAAAGAGAGGAAATTTAATAACATGAAGATTTCTATAACCATATTTTCCTCTTTCAAAATAATTTTCAGTAGCATCATGAATAGACTCAACAATATACCTATCACATAAAGCATTCTTATCATGATGCACATGCATAAAAGTATCATTACTATCCACACAAGCATACTCAATTTCATGAGTAATAGTGGGAGTAAAATTGGTACAATCATTATAATCATCATTAAGTGAAGGCAAGGTATCATCAAAGCAAATTTCCTCCTCCAAGCTTGGGGGACTAAAAATATCATTTTTATCAAAACCAGCTTCCCCAAGCTTAGAGCTTTCCATGGCATTAGCAATAATGGTGTTCAAAGAATGTATACTAATAACATTGCTACTATCATGATTGTTATGCAAATAAAGTTCCATAGGCTTTTTAATTTTCTCTTCAAACACTTCATGTCCCAACTCAAGATAAATTTCATAAAGCTCTCTCAAGAAGTGCAGGGCTTGCCGCCCGTGGAGACGACGGCGCGGATCCTTGGCTGCAGCCGCTCCGGTGCCACAACCGCGGGCCAGCCGCCGTAAGTGCAGGTGAAGGAGCCGCCGGTGTGGTCGCCGATCCGGTCGCCGATCTAGTCGCCTGGAAGGAGCCGCCGGTGTGGTTTGGGGAAAGTGCGGAGGTGACCGGGCAAGAGAGGGGGAAAGGGGCTAGGTATGGCGCGAAACAGGGGAAGGATTTCGCCGTTTCCCGCCGTTCCCCGCGCGCACGCTCGTCTCCACTTTTTGCAGCCCCGCGGTCTGGCTCCATGGAAACTGCCGATTCGGCAGTTCCTATCGGGCCTGCCCGGGAGTGCTTTAAGCAGCGTGCCAGCCAAAAAACGGGCTGCAGGCAAGCAAACAAGCAGGGTGGTTCTGCAGCCAGCCGGGCCAGGCCCCAGGGCCGGTCCTGAGATTTTGGGGGCCCAGGGCGAAACTAAAACTTGTGGCCCCTAATATAGACATCATAACAATAATAATGAATATATGTATAAAAAATATGTTGCCAATATCTTGCAAATGCATCTATAAGCAGTACGCGTATCAAATAATTTAAACATATTACCTTAATATTTTCTTCTAACGTTGCAAAGTCACTTATAATAGGGTCGAGGTCAATGTCGTCAAATAATTGCTTCTCGATGCATAATGTCGCCAAACCATTAAACCTCTCTTGAGTCATTGTGCACCTCAAATAGTTTTTCAATAATTTCAACTTAAAATTTCTTTCAGCTGATGCGACAGTCACATGCACGGTGAATACATGAAATGCGGAAAATAAATTATACCGGGAGAGAGTATTGAACTATTGATTAGAAAATCGGAACATACTACTATATGTCTATATACCTCAGATGGTCGAATCGGCTAAATCGGTGAGGTCTGGAACACTGGATCGACCAACTTGCAATCTGGATTGGGTAAGTGCATAAAATACAAAATTACTTTATTAGTGGTTTTTGATATGAGAGAAAGATGGACACAGCGTACTCTGGAACAGTGGAACTCTGGATGACTGGAATCATTACCTCACGTCGTCGGGGGAGAGCGCTGAGCGCTGAAGGCGCCGCCGAGCGCTTGGATGGCGGCGGCGTGGCCGCGTGCGGCGTGCGGCGATGGAAAAGAAAGACCGGAGCTAGCCGATTGGATCGATCGATCGAAAGCAGCGATGCTAATTGCCTAATTCCTCGGCTCCCTGCGTGCGTCCCCTTGCCTCCCTGACCCTGGCCACGCACCAGCCCAATAGCCCAAAGTGTTTTTATTTATTTTTTCTGCCGGCTGACAATATATAAAGCATATAGCATACCGGCTGGGGGCCCCTAGATTTTGGGGGCCCGGGGCGGCCGCACACCCTGACCCCCCATCCGGGCCGGCCCTGCCAGGCCCGCTGGCTGCAGGCTACCAAACGCGCCCCTCACGTTTCCATCCGTATCTGCATTAAATTCGTACATCCACACTCTTCTCCCGTACGATGTATATCGCCCAGTATAGCTAATATCCCGAAAAGAAACGGAGTAGCAATCAATGCTCCGTCACAGCTCCTTCCACACACAAAAATACCGAGCTCAAGCGAGCTCGGGTGCCATTCGTCCGCAGTCCCTGGATCCGTTCTTCTATGACCGATCAAAGGAGATGCTCTGAAACGTTTGAGCTACTACTCCATAGCATATAGAAAGAACAGCACGCTCCCGCCTGACATGCATCGGCAGAAATCAACGAATAATCCCGTCGCCGGTCGCATGGTAGTGGGGAAAGAATCAGCGCAACCTGACGTGTACACAAACTTACCTCTAGTTGTGGATTGGAGCAAGACACGACGCAGCGGTTGAAGGTTTCCTGTCCAACGGCGGTGGTAGGCAGTGTTGGCGACGATGCAGGTAGAGATTGAGCCTGCCAACTGCCATAGATGCGAAGAACGGGAGCGCCGAAGTCGATGGTTGACTCCGTCCTGCTTCCGGCGAAAGCCTTTGGGGGCGGCGGTAAGGTGGAGGAGGCGGCGCAGCCATTGATTTTTTTCTCCTTTACATGAACGCCATAGGCTTTAGGGCATGGCCGCATAAGACGAAGGAGAGGTGGGCTTTTTATTATTATTATTATTTGCCATGCACTATTCCTTGATGGGATTCGAACTCACGTGGAGAAAGATAGGCTCGAGAAGATTCGTTCGTGCGCGTTGGACAAACAATTTTAATCCAACGGCTTTAGGCAAATTATTGGTAGATCGGATGGATAAAATTTGCTAACCTCCAGGATCAACGTGGAGCCTCCTATGAGACCTCCAATTAGTATATATATATATATATATATATATATATATATATATATATACACTGTATATATAAGATAATATGCTAGCTGTAGCACTGCGTGCTGATTGCCTTGTCCGGTTAATCTGAATTTTATGCTCCAGGAGTAAGATAGTACAGTGTTCTAGTACAAACCACTCTTTCCACTGGTTCAGTTTTTCCTTTCATCGGATCGATGGGAGACATATCAACAGGTTTGTCTCTGCTAGCGCTATTTCGAGCAGCAGCAAGCAGCTCACAACCATCATCAACAGGTTTCTCATTTGGCTTGCATGGATCTGATGCTTTGCGAAACACAGCAGCTACCTCAAAATCCTTTGTGTGCATCTATTTACTATACTATTTTTTTTGTGCGTACATGCCTCCAGTTTCAGCGCTTTGCAAGTATTTGCCATCTTTAAAAATGGTTCGAACCTAAATAACCAATTGTTAACCATTTCTAACCTTATTAACCTAATGGTTAACCCATTTTGCCATTTACATGAAACGGTTCAATAGGTTAGTATCCAGAACAAAAACGGTTAACCAAATCCCATCGTGACTCATATTGCTCCTTATGTAGTTCACATTAGATGATTATACAATCTTATTTATGTATCTGTACTATTTTTTACATATTAAGTGCTTTAGTTGATGTCCCCATCTTCTTAAAGAAAATCGTTGTGCTACTTTTAAATTTGAGGCATTGAACTGCGTTCGTAGGAAAATCTGAGTCACTGAGCATGTTGATTTCTTCTCTGTTCTACTTGTGTACAAGTAGCGCCATTATATAAATATCTGTTTGATTTTTGTTACCTACAAATGTAACTGCTAGTTTGTGCTGCCTCTCTATCATTATTATATCATGTTTTACCTTTTTATCCGAGATTTGGTGTATGTGGACGTATTTTAGGGTCTAGATTCACTCATATTGCTCCTTATGTAGTTCACATTAGATGATTATACAATCTTATTTCTGTATCTGTACTATATTTCTACTTATTAAGTGCTTTAGTTGATGTCCGCATCTTCTTATAGAAAATCTTTGTGCTACTTTTAAATTTGATGCATTGAACTGCGTTCCTAGGAAAATCTGAGTCACTGAGCATGCTGATTTCTTTTCTCTGTTCTACTTGTGTACAAGTAGCGCCATTATATAAATATCTGTTTGATTTTGTTACCTAAAATGCAAATGCTAGCTTGTGCTACCTCTCTACCATTATTATATCATCTTTTACCTTTTTTCCCAGATTCGGTGTATGCGGACGTATTTTAGTGTCTAGATTCACTCATATTGCTCCTTATGTAGTTCACATTAGATGATTATAATATCTTATTTATGTATCTGTACTATATTTCTACATATTAAGTGCTTTAGTTGATGTCCGCATCTTCGTATAGAAAATCGTTGTGCTACTTTTTTATTGAGGCATTGAACTGCGTTCGTAGGAAAATCTTAGTCACTGAGCATGCTTATAAGTCTCGAGATTATAATTTCTATCTGGTTCTCACTATGCCGCTACCTATTATTTCTTCCCTGATACATTTCTGGTATTGTGGAATATATGACTGCTGCAGTTATTTTGCATTGAGCTTCCACATGGAACACCGAGAAATTGTAGAGGGAAGCAGGATTATAATGTCCTGCGTTCCTGTTGCTTTTGTATTGCTTACTTTTATCATCTTGGAATCTGTTCGTTTTTACGATTGCTCGTATATTTATGCAGATGAGAAGAAATGAAGTACACCAGAGCGTCTGCGTCTATCAAAGTACTGGATGCAGTTGACGTCTTGGACCGATGTATAGACAACATAGCCCAGTCAAACTGAACAACAAGCTACTGTAAGTATTATATTGCTGCCATTTGCTTAATTCAAGTGCTAGTATTTGTGAGCCACTATCCTAGTCTAGTGATGATTAGAACCAATTCACCTATATTCAATGGGATCCAATATAATGCATACACAACTCTCACAAGGAACTTTGTGCACTGCCATGACCTTTATATTTGCTGGGTAGCTTCATTACATGATCTAGCTATTTCAACATCACACACCATGGTTTCTCTCTATATAATTAGAATTTTTAAAGTCGCACCCTTCTGATTCACTATATACATGTCGGTTATCTTCGTGACATGATCTGTCAGTATATATAATGTTTGCCACTCCTGTCCAAAGTCTAATCTGTATGTAGGGCTCGTCTAATAGCTTGCTTTGTTGTATCAGGCCATTGACTCATACTGTATTCATGACGATGAGTATCGTGGTGTGTTCCCTGTTATGCTGTTGTAATTCGTTTTGTCTTAGTTTCAGCCAGCTAATAAAGCTATGATAGGAAAAGGAAGAGCCCTTGCATCTTGTACAGATGTCTCTTCACAGAGAAGCAGTGACTGTCGTTATTGCTCACATCGTTTTTTGTGAACTATACCAGGTAGTCTAGCTGAAAGCTATGTTGTCTCTGCACGCCAAGAACCATTTGATATAATTGGACACCATAGAGATGCTACAATCACTGACATACATGAACTGAAAAATCGGCAAGCTTTGGTGGACCATCCTGTTAATAGTATCATCAGAAGCTCTCGGGGTAAACTACGGGTCACATGCCTGGCAAGACAAGGTGGAAAACGAAAGGATGTTTAAACACCGTTTATTTTGTATTTACATGGTCTGTAATAATTACTACTTTTTTGCAGTTGATGTAATATTTTATTCCTTGGTCTAGATTTTGTTGTATTATTTAACGTATTTCGAATAGTTGCTACCTCTATTGCTCGGTGTTATAGTGTCGAACAGTAATGGGCCAGACCATTTAAATTTCATGGGCCAGGCCCACTATATATAAGGGGCCAGACCATCGAACTTAAAGGGCCGGCCCGAGTACAATATCGAATAGAGCCAGTTCCACAAATGGGTCGGCTTGTATATGTGGCAGGCCGGCCTACCTATATTTAGCAGGCCGGCCCAACAACATCTGGTAGCCCGATCCAAGAAAAACGAAAGGCCGGCCCTATTACATCTAGCAGGCCGGCCCACGAACGATAACATGCCGCCCATATATTCATCAGGCCGGCCCACAAATCATGGCAGGCCGAATCAAGTACGTTAGCAGACCGGTCCATTAACTGTAGCAGATTAGCCCACTTACTCCTAGAAGGCCGGCCCATTTCACATATGGGCCGGCCCACCCGACGGTACATGTCAGCCCGCTTAACTTAACGGGTCGGTCCAGCTAACTCAACGGGCCGGCCCAATTACAGTTGCCGCACGAGCCTACCTACTCCAATGGGCCAGCCCATCTGACCCTAACGGGCCGGCCCGTCTAACCTTAACGAGCCGGCCCATCTGGCCTTAACAGGCCGGCCCATCTAATAGTACCAGGCCTCGAGTGGGCCTGTCATCTACCACGGTTTTCACGTCGTGGTAGAAGAGATAACGCCGTTTGCCACGTGTCCGTTAGATTCTTTTACCACGGCAACCTGTTCGTGGTTGATGACGGAACCATCTACCACGAAATCCCGCCGTCGTGGTTAATAAATCACCCACGCAGTATACACCACGGACCCCCCCCCCCCTCGTGGCTAAAAACCTTTAGGCACGAAAACCGGCCTTTCTACCACGAATCTGCCCCGTGGTAAGAGGCCGAATTTCTTCTAGTGTGGCAACACCCTACCAAATGGCGTGGGTCAAAGCCGAGCCGGAGGAGGCGCCACACACATGCACGCGCGGCGGCAACCTCGTCATGCGATGCCGCGCGGCCTCGCCGCCGCGAGGCCACATCCGCCTTGTCAGGCCGAAGATCGAGCTCGGCACCGTCAGGAGCTCCCTCCGCAATCCGAAGAAGGAGAAGGAGCCAGAGTGGACCGCGTCGCGGGACTACGTGCGCTCCGCGCTCAAGCTCGAGGCGCCCGGCGATCCCGAAGAGTCTCCCGGCCAGAGGCTCGCCGAGCAGCTGTAGCTTCAAGACGTGCTGCCGGCCGACGTGGGTTTCGCCTGCGCCTGGTCGAAGGCCCCCATTTCGACCGCGCGAGCCGCACTGGCGTCATCGTCATCGACGATAGCGACGATGAGGACGAGGCCGGGCCAAGCCAGTGGCGCGACGACGACGGAGCAGGGCCCAGCCGTGTCCCGAAGTACGAGCCACCGAACGATGACGACGGCCATGGGTGGATGGAGCGTCCCGGCAGCCCGGACGCCCGGGCTTCGCTGGCGTTTGCTTTGTATGCGAGAGCGATTTTGTCATGCAAACGGCATCGGATCTGGGGCAAAAAAGATTGGTTAATTGTCTTGGTGGGCCTTCAAGCCATGGGCCTGTGTAGTTGTTGTGCGTCTCTGCCTCCTCCTGTAAACAAGAGACAGCTAAGGCGAAAATCGAGTGAATCCATCCATTTACTTGTTTTGTTCCCGTTACCCAACCAGAGTCAGTTGCTCTAGGTACCTCACCTTATCTAAACTCGTTGACTTCATCCTCTTTAATTTACACAACCGTATTTTGCTTTGAAATAAAATCTACACGAAATATATGTGAATCTACGAGTAGGTTTCATTCCCGTGAACGGTTTCGAGTTTCGCCGACTGTAATTTCTTAATTTTGCACCAGAGTTCGCACCATTTTTAGACAAAATTTGTCAATTTCGTCGCACTCTGTCGACCGTTTGAAATTTCCTTCAATGAGTAGATCGATCTCGTCGTTCCACACTACTTTCTTGTTGAAACTTTTTTGGTTCGACAGACATCCATCATCGTAGTTTTGTTAGTCTTTTCGGAGTTCTTAATTTCTATGTATCTAATTTTAGCAAATATAATTATTTTAATGTGTTGTGAACTTGTGAATATTGGAATGTGTTATGAACGTGTAATGTATTATATTCATGTTTTCGGACTAAAAGTATTTTGGACACAATATTTGCTCCATATTTTTTACATTTGTCCGAAAAAAATTAGTTGCACTGTAGCGCGCCCAGGCTTGGACAAATTCCTAGGTCCGCCACTGACGACGGCGGCGACTACACCACGTTCTACATCCAGCTAGGCATGTAGATCGCGGCGACGACGGCAAGATCAGCCGTCTTTCTATTTTTATTAGTATTTTTCTTCATGTTTTATGAATTTCGCTCGAATATTTCTGCCCATATATATGAACTTGCTTAAATTTTATCCAAATTTGGTTAAATTTCGTGTATATTTAGTTTTCCTAGGACGACTAGCAGACGCGCGAGGGCAGGCGATAGCCGCTCCCAGCCTCCCACGTGGCGTGCCGGCAGCGCCCGCGAACGGTCGGCGAGCGACGCGACGCGCGAGCGGGCCGGTCAAGGCGAGCGGCCGAGGGACCTGGTCGTGCGGGAGCGTGCTAGCTTAGATCAATCCACCTGATAGCCTATTAGCTTAGCACATAGCTTTGTACGTACAATTTTATTTTTCTTTCCAAACGGGATACTACAAATCTAGTGTATTTTGTTGGATGCATCTTTGTAGGACAGTGTCGCTATCTAAGGCAGTGCATCGCAAAAGAGAAGGCAGTGCACTGTCCATCCGAGTAGTGCATCGTAAAAAGAAGGCAGCGCACTGCCTTCCGAGGCAGTGCGCCGCAAAAAGAAGGCAGTGCACTACATCCAAAAGGCAGAAAGGCAGTGCAACCTACACACTGTAGGCAGTGCATAAAAAAAGTTCGTCAAAACATATCAACATGTGATCTAGTTTTGTAGATCTCGACGCGACTAATCCATTCCCGAAGACGGATCGTAATTTGGACAATCCGTTAGCAAGATATTTTACTTTTCGTAAAGGAATCTAAAAGAGAAAATAACAGAAATCCAGGGAACCACCCGCGACGGGAGTGAGCCTCCAGGCCAGGATGAGCGACGCTGCTCCACGTGCAGCTCGCGGACGGGATGTGAGGCCTACGCTCTAGACGCGTGTGCTTTTTTTAGTAAATTCGTAAAAAATTCCTTAAGGGTGTGTTTGGTAGGCCGGGTCAGTCCAACATGGCTTTCCCAACTGGGCCAAGCTGATCCGATACATGCTGGGCTGAGATATTGTTGAGTGTTTGGTGGCCCGGGTGTGTTTAGATAGGATGACATTAGATGTTTTTTGGTGGGCTGGGTGTGTTCATACCCGCTGAAACTAGAGTACAGTAGTTAAAATTGCTATCCAAAATTTTACAAAAAAGACCTTGAACAGAAATATAAAAAAGCAATCGAGTCCTCTATTGGAGCTTCGTGTGTGCAGAGCAGATCGCCGGCGGTGGCGCACGTATCAGGCGCGGGGCGACGGCGGCCAGGCGCGGGGTGTCGGCGGTGAGCCTTTGCGACGGCCAGGCGCGGGTTGTCCACGCCAGGGGCGGGGCGGGGCGGCGCTGTGAGCTCTGTGCGGGGCGTCGGCGGCCAGGGCCACCTCAAGCGCCACCTCGTCGACCCCCGGCGGCGCGCGCGGCGCTATCAGGGAGGAGATGGCGGAGCACGACCGGAGGCGGCGCTGGAGTCGCGGCTGCTGGAGCTGCGCGAGGCGCTCCAGGAGCAGGGCCGAGGCCGACGCGCGCGTCGCCATGGCCCGCAGGACGCCGAGGAGGCCGTGCAGTCCGCGTCGGAGGAGGAGCGCGGCGTCGGCTGCTGGGCTGCTGGCCGAAGGGGACCCCTATCTGTGCGGCATGTCGGCGGTGAGCTCTGTGCGGCGCTAGGCGCGGGGCGGCGCGGTGAGCTCCATGCGGGAGCAGCGCTCGCACGGATGGAGACGGGGAAAATGGGCAAGAATTTCGGAAGGGGCTGGCCGCGACGCACAGGTGGGCCCACGCGTGGGATTTTTTCGGTATGAGCTCGTCCAGGCTGAGGAGAGAAGTTCGAGCTTCTCAAGCGGGCAGGGCTGAGGAACGTTTTTCGTATGAGGTGGGAATGACCCAGATTGCTCACACAGGCTACCAAACACCCAAAACTAGGGTGAGGTACGAATCTCTGAGCCCACAAAGGCTACCAAACACACCTAAGAGCAACTCTAACAGCTGCCCTATATTAAGCTTGGTGCCCAATAAACCGTTTTTAGGGCACGAACGGGCAAAAACACGTCTCCAACAGCTGTCCTATCACGTGCCCTAAAATGGGGCTGCCCCAAAATTTCATCCTCTCTGCCCCATATATGGGGCAAATAGGGCCGCGCGCGCCCTGCCCTATCCACCAAATCCCACGCGCGCGCACTGTAACTACCATCCGGAACTTTCAGGTTGGCTCGATTCCCTTTCTGCCGCTTCCGTCGCCGGCCGATTCCGACCAAATCCGGCGAAACTCCGCACCGCCGCTCACCGGAACGGAGTCCCCTCGGCGTCCCCTGCCGATTGCCCCCGTCGCCGGCCATCCTCGCCGCCCCGGCGAGCCCCTCCTCCGCCGGCCAGTGGCGAATCACCGGCGGCTGCTCCCCGACGACCTCCTCCGCATGGAGCAGGCCAACGCCGGTCTCCCCACTCGTCCACCAACCCGTGGACGCCGGGCGCCCCGCACGCGAGCACCCCAGCGAGCTTCCTGCATGCGAGCGCGTCCATGGCATCGTTTGCGTCCTCCGGCCGCCGCGCTTCTTCGCGAAATTCGTCGCCGGCACGCACGGATTTAGGCGAGTAGGAGGCGTTGCCGGCCGCGTAGTACCTTCGGCTGTATGAGGGGCCCGCCGCGGAGGGCGAGCTCCGTCCCCGACGAATCGATCGCCGGCGGAATTGGGATTGGGATTTTTTCTCTCCCAATCGAATCGATCGCCGGCGGAATTGGGATTGATCTGGTGGCCGGCCGTTTCCACGCGCGAGCTGATAGCTATGGTGCCGCTGCTCACCAATCGAATCGATAGCTAGCTGCTGCTTGGTGTACCTACTATTGATTGATCGATCGATGGATAATTGTCTGCAGCTGTTGTTAGGCACGCCTTCCGCGCAGGGATGACAGAGCTGTACGTGCAGACCGTTAGATGCATTTTCATCTCTCCCTACCGTCGGATCTAGTTTAGGGCACTAATTTTAGGGCAGCTGTTGGAGAGGAGGTGTCCTATTATAGATCTGCTAGTAAAGTAGAATTTTTTTTCGTGTCCTAAAACACTAAAACAGGTGTCCTATACATGAAAACAGCCCTCCTAATATAGGGCAGCTGTTAGAGTTGCTCTAAGTTTATCATAGGTTCACGAGGCCGTGGATGAAAAATAGCGCCGACGCACCAGCGGCTCATTTTTTTTTTTTTTTTGCGAAACACAGTACAACGCAAGCGCTCATATACACGCGCACACACTCACCCCTATGAACGCACGCACGCACACCCTACCCCTATGAGCACCTCCGAGAGACTGAGTCGGCGGGTCGAGTCTTGAGATTGACGAAGTCACCACGGCGCCTCGCTGTCGACGGGAACGTCGCCTCCCACTGAAGAATATTCCGCCTTAAATGAGAAACACCAGCGTCAAACCTGGGGTTTGAACTCTGGTGGGCTGGGGGTACAACCACCCACCTAACCATCTTGCCACAGGCAAGTTCTCCACCAGCGGCTCATTTTAACTTCGGTGAAATGCGTGAGGCACGAACGGCTGGAGATGCCCACTCTGTTGGCTAAGAAATAAAGTGGCCGGAAGCTTTTCCCCTCAAAAGGAAAAAAAAAAGGCATGGGTGACAATCCCAGACCAAATCGCGCCGCCACTGGGGGCTCTGGGGCTCGCTATCCCCTATCCCGCTCGTCTCTTCCTCGACGACGTCTCCTCTCCTCTGTCCAGCGCTCAGCTGCCGGCCTCCGGCAGCCCCGTCTCCACCCCAGCGCATCCCCTGCGCTTGACAGAGCCGAGCAGTGGATGCGATGGTGCCCTCGTTGAGGCCTACGGCCCGTTTCTCGTTGCCCCCTCGTCGAGCCCATCGGCGGGGACCAAGACCGCCGACCAGTACGGTGCGCTTTTAGGGCACAGAAGCCGGGAACGTTGTTCAACACCATGGCCGCTGCTTGGGCAGAGGTGCGGGTGTGGAGCGACGGTGGGCATGGTCGATGCAGATGACGCCTAGGTAAGGCTTCTGGCGATCCTTGTCGGTTCTTCCCCCCTGCTCCTGATCTCTCTCTCATGCGCACGCCGCCTCCAGCAACCGGTGAGAGCATCTAGAGAGAGTCGTCGGCGGCCAGCATCGAGACGCGCCGTGCTTCTGGCTGCACAGATAGTCGGGAGATTCCTATTCTGATTTCGCATAAAAATTGAAAATATTGCATGTTCCTTTTGTAAATTTTGCTGCACAGGATGTTGTGGAAAATGTGTTGAGATTTGACAGCATCATCACTTCATCAGTGCTGAGCAACTGTCAATGGATCTCCAGACAGCAACCACCTCTGCCGGTACGACAAGGGCATGCAGGTTGCATCTGAACCACATTTCCATATTAAAAGTCTCTACTGCCATTTAGTAGATTAACATGTTATTTTTTACCATTTAGTAGAATTATAGAAGCTTTGTTCCCTCTAGCACCATAACTGAAAAGCTTATCCATTGTATTATACAAATAACACGGAAGGTGAAAATTGGGTGCAACCGATCTCTGAAAAATACGTGTCACGAGTTGTTCCTTACGAAATACAAGTACTTAATACTAATTAAACGGTTGGTTCGACTAGATGGAGGGAGGGAGGGAGGGAGGGAGGGAGCCTGCCTTCCACGTTGAGAGAAATCCCTTTGTGGGTTGCTCCTATTTAGTTATTATAGATGTCTTAATACAGCTAAATTTCCAAAAAAAAACAAGATAATCCAGGTTGGGGGATATCGGGCTATGCTTATTATTCATTCACAAGTTTAATGCAAACGGTACAAACTCATTACTTTACATTTCGATCATAGCGTATCATTTCCAATGGAAGCCTGGTTTCACGTATACAATTAGAACCATATTATAAATGCAAATGGTTCTAAGTAATCATATCCATTTGTCCCAAGACCAGATCTGTCGTGTGCTTAGGGTTGGAGCCTAATCTCCCTTTTCTGGTTTATTGATAACTGGTAGTCCTTACAACGTGGGACTCTCCTTATAAGAGTTTAGGAAATATAGGAACGCTACAGCCGTATCATTAGGATAAGGCAAGCACTAACTAACTTTGGAAACAAACTAGTTTATTTGGTATAGAAATCAGGGGCCTGACTTGAGGATCAAGCCGTGGGTTCCTTCCCCTTATCCTTGCTGCGGCGGCCATATACTCTGCCGCACATGACATCACTCCCTCCGTTGACAAGCAGGTCGTCCTCGAGCTGCCATTCTGGATAGCGTTGTTTGAAGTCTTCGAGATCTTCCCACGAAGCTTGTGCTGCATCTTGGCCAAACCAGTGCACCAAAACCCGACGAATACCTCGACAAAGGCGGGCCTTAAGCACATGTTGAGGCTTGGGAATGACGCGACCATGGTGGATGTCCGGCAAAATCGGTGGTGCTGTTGGCGGCTCCCCATGAAAGGGCTTAAGTATGCTCACATGAAACACGTCATGGAGACGGGAGCGTGGAGGCAGCTCCAGACGGTAGGCGACGGAGTCGACGCGGCCCAGAACCTTGTAAGGCCCATACTAACGTGGGGCCAGTTTGCCACGAGCAGGACCGGTGAGGGAGGCGGCTGGTCGATGATGAAGGCGGAGCCAGACCCACTGCCCAACATCAAAGGTCACCTCACGGTGCTTGCTGTCATAGTACAGTTTGTCCCGCTGTTGTGCTTGAAAGAGGCGGTCACGTACATCCTGAATAAATGCATCGCGTTCAGTGATCAAGTGCTCCACTGCTCGGACACAAGACTCACCAGGCTCATATGTTCGCATGGCAGGAGGGTCACGGCCATAGACAATGCGAAAAGGAGTATCCCAAAGTGCCGTGTGGTACGAAGTGTTATAGGAATATTCTGCCCATGGCAGCCACCTGACCCACTGCTTGGGACGATCTCCTGTGATGCAGCGAAGATACATGGTGATGACTTTGTTTACCACTTCAGACTGGCCCTCTGATTGGGGATGGAAGGCTGTGCTCATGCACAAGCGGACGCCAGATAGGCGGAAGAGCTCTCTCCAAAATGTACTCGTGAACACTGCATCTGTATCGGAGACGATGGACTGCGGCATGCCATGGAGGCGAACAATATCAGTAAAGAAGGCACTGGGCACAGTTTGAGCGGTGTAGGGATGCGCCAAGGGAATGAAATGGGCAAACTTGGAGAAGCGGTCAACAACTGTTAAAATAACAGTCTTGCCGTTAACTCATGGAAGAGCCTCAATAAAATCCATCGAGATGTCTTACCCAAATATGTGAAGGTACTTCCAATGACTGTAGGAGACTGCCCGACTGGAGGTGCTTAGACTTGTTGCTCTGACATGTGATGCAAGAACAAACAATATCTTCAACCGCTTTGCGAGCGTGGGGAATGTGGAAGTCCCGCCGGACACGATTCACTGTTTTTTTAATACCTTCATGACATGTGGCATGGGCTGCATTAAGGATTGCCAGTAGGGTGGTGAAGAAGGTGGCAGATACACTCGACCACGAAAAGTCAGCAGGCCATCGGTGATAGTCCAGCGATCACCCAGCTTGTTCGTTGCCTGCTGCTCGCGTAGTGCCACCAAGGCTGGATCTGTGGACTGCTCACGGCGCAGGTCGTCGAAGATGTCAAAGCGTGGTGTAGAAATCGCCATGAGTACCCTGGTCCTCGTGTCGGCCTGACAATACGTCAGCCACCACATTGAGACGTCCAGGACGGAACTCAACCTCAAAGTCGTACCCTAGGAGTTTGCTGACCCAATTGTGTTGAGGAACAGTTGATAACCGCTGGTCCAGCAAGCACTTCAAGATGAAGTGTCGGTGCGAACACGAAAGTGTCGCCACCAAAGGTATGGCCGCCAATGGCGCACTGCATGCACCAATCCAATCAGTTCACGCTCGTAGGCTGCAAGCTTGGCATGGCGTGGAGCGAGCGGTTTGCTGAAAAAAGCGATAGCCCCTGTCCCTTGGTGTAGGACCCCACCAATCCTAGATCCTGATGCATCACATTCGATGGTGAAGAGCTTGGTGAAGTCAGGCAGCTGCAAAACAGGAGCCTCCGTGAGGGGGCATGTTTGAGCTTGCTCAAGGTGATGTCTGCCTCTTGGGACCAACCGAACCCCTCCTTTTTAAGGAGCTTGGTGAGGGGAGCAGCAATGCTACCGATGTCTTTGATGAACTTTCGGTCGTAGCCCGCCAAGCCGAGGAAACCACGAAGAGCGCGTACAGACCGCGGGGTCGGCCAATCCACCACACCTTGGACCTTCTGGGGATCCATGCCAACTCCATCGGCATTGATAACATGTCCCAAATAGGCCACTTGCTCCTCACCAAAGAGGCACTTAGCCCGTTTGAGACGAAGGCCATGCGTCAAGAGGAGTTGGAACACGACACGAACATGGCGCAAGTGATCTGCCCAAGAGCTGCTGTAGATTTAAATATCGTCGAAGAAAACAAGTACAAACTGACGAAGATAGGGGTGCAATATCTCGTTCATCAAGGCCTGGAATGTGGCGGGTGCATTCGTCAATCCGAAAGGCATGACTAGGAACTCAAACAAGCCCTGATGGGTGCAGAAAGCTGTCATCTTCACGCTGTCTGGGTGCATGCGCACCTGATGGTTGCCAGAGCAAAGGTCCAGCTTGGTGAAAAAGCGAGCACCCCGTAGCTCGTCCAGTAATTCATCCACCACCGGAATTGGGAATTTGTCCTTGATCGTGCGCTCGTTGACGGTGCGGAAGTCGATGCAGAAGCGCCACGCGTTGTCTTGCTTTTTGACAAGCAAAACTGGGGAACTGAACTCGGAGTGGCTGCGAATGAGGCCTTGTTCTAGCATGGTGGTACACTGCCGCTCAAGTTCGTCTTTCTGGATAGCCGGGTAGCGGTACGGTCGGACCACAACTGGTTCTGTACCGGGAAGCAGGTGGATATGGTGGTCACACGGATGGAGGGTGGTAGGCCCCTGGGCTTCTCAAATAAGCAATCATATTCCAATAGGAGCTCGTCCAGGAGATCGTGGCCAGTGCAAAGTGTTGCCCGGGCAGTGCCTGTTTTCTTGATCTCCCCACCAAGAAATACGGCGGTCGCCAAAAGGACAGCAGCAGCTTCTTGAAGTCCCACAACAGTGGCCCGAGCATGCCAAGCCATTGCACGCCCAGAACCACATCAAAGCCACCGAGGGGAATTGTGTAACAGTTCACCGTGAAAGGCTCGAAGTCGATGGTGACTTCCAATCCATGGCAGATGCCAGAGCTGACCACCTTGTCGCCGTTTGCAACCATGACGCGGATGTCATCTCGTCGGGTGATGGTGACACCACAACGGGATGCTGCCTCTTTGGAGATAAAATTGTGAGTGGAGGCTGAGTCGAGGAGTGCTATTAGGCGCTCACTGAGGATGTAAACCGGCAGCTGAATGGTCGTGCCATTGTTTATCCCGGTTAAGGCACACAACGAGATCTCTGGATCGTCAGAGTCCGTCTCCTCTGCCTCTGAGGTCGCATCGTCCCGCACGACACATGCAAAAAACTGATTTTTGCAACGGTGGCCTCGCTGAAACTTCTCGTCACTGTTGTAGCATAGGCCCTTGGCGCGACGGTCGTCCATCTCTGTAGGGGTTAAGCGCTTGAAGGGCTTCTTCCCGGGGCTGCAGCGGGTGCCGCTGCTGGTGCCACTTTGGCTGGCGCAGCTGCTGGAACGGTCATCTTCGTTGGTTTTAAGGATGGCACCTTAGCAGACGGAGGTGTTGAGTCGTCATCATCATCAGCTAGCCCACGTCGCTCATAAGCGAGCGCCAAGCTCATCGCAGCCTCCTACGGATGGGGTTGCGCAGCCCTGCGATGAACAACTCGACCTGTGAGGCTCTCGCACCTGCACACGAGGGTTAAAAAAGTTCTCTTGTAATCCTTCACTGCCCCGGTTTGCTTCAGGCGCTTGACTTCTGCCAATCGGCTGGTTGTGATGGTTGGACCAAAGCTGTGGTTCAGGTGCTTGATAAAGCGTGGCCATGGTGGTTCGCCGTGCATCTTCTCCAAACGGCTATACCAGAGTGCCGCGTCATCCGTGAGATGGTACGAGGCATACCAGACCTTGTCTTCCTCCTCCATCTTCTAGCCCTTGAAGAAACGCTCCACGCGATTCAGCCAAGGTAGCGGGTCTCCTTCCCCATCGTATGTGGGAAACTCCAGCTTGTAAAATTTTGGGGGAGCCCTCCAATCGTTGTCTTGCCGTCCACTAGAGCTACCAGCACGCTTGAGGTTGAGGTCCACATCATCACCCTCCGTCTTTGCGTCCTCCCTGACATGGCCTTGCCTGTTCCACCTTTCTGAAGGCATGAGATGGCCAGCGAGTTGGCGCTGCCTGCTCCTTCAGGTCAGGACGTCTGCCTCGATCTTGTCGAGAACATCCGCCTTGAGCGCCGCCACAACTGACGCCCCGATCTTCTTCTCCAAATCTGCCGATTGCTTAGCAAGAACTGCCTTGAAGTCTGCTGCAGATAGAGCCATAGCCACAATTGGCTAAGAACAGCCCAGGATCGAGCCGCTCTGATACCAAATTGTCGTGTGCTTAGGGTTGGAGCCTAATCTCCCTTTTCTGGTTTATTGATAACTGATAGTCTTTACAACGTGGGACTCTCCTTATAGAGAGTTTAGGAAATATAGGAACGCTACAGCAGTATCATTAGGATAAGGCAAGCACTAACTAACTTTGGAAACGAACTAGTTTATTTGGTATGGAAATCAGAGGCCTGACTTGAGGATCAAGCCGTGGGTTCCTTCCCCTTATCCTTGCTGCAGTGGCCATATACTCTGCCCTACATGACAAGATCCCTGTATATTATTTGAGCATTCAACAAGGCAGTGCTGTTTTCTAATTTATTCCAGAATATGTCAATGCTTGAAGTTGAAGCCATTTGCTATATCGAAGAGGTTTTGCAAGCTCTCGACAGAAATAATTAATTTAGCCAGCTGGTGCATATGGAATTGTTGTCCCTCTCCAAGTGTTTTATTTTTTTATCTGTTCATGAAGGGAAAGTACTAATTAGAAATAAATCATGTATGTTTTGATAGGGCAAATAGATAGAACATGATCATTACTAGAAATATACCCCGCGCGTTGTTGCGGGAACCTTAAAAGAAATCGTAAGAGTATAAAAGAAAGGATATTTGATGCATGTAATGGAAAACAGTTGTCGGTAATATGGAGGATTTGATTAGTCATAATAGTCAAACCTTTAAATTTAATTAATATGAAATGTTCGTATATTTAACCGCTAAAAATTGATGATGTGGAAATAGTATGGCTAAAAAAATTATGATGTGAATAGGTTGCATGTATGGATGAATATCATTAATAAATATGGGTGACATGGATAAATGAATGCCTCAAATAGCGGATGATGTGGTGATGACATCTATAAATGAATAGCTCATATAGTGGATAGTCTGGACTCCTTGAATGTAGAGATAGACTACTTTAATGCATGTTAGTGGGGTTTTGGCTTTAGAAGAAGTATATATTTCTGCTTGAAAGGTTGTGCAAAAAGTTAACTTCCTCTTGAAAGTATGGGTGAGGATTTTTGTAGTAGGATGTTTTTTTTGAGCGGTGATGTGATGCATTCAGTTTGAGCGAACCTGAGGTTAACAAAAGGTATATGTGTAGTTTTGGTGCCTTCAGAATATGAATTATGTTATGCTTTAATCTTGGTAATCATAACAAACGGGTTAGGGTTAGTTTCTGCGTGGTGAATCTTTGTTTGGATTCTAAAACATGCTAGGAAATGTCATCTTTGACATATAATAATATGGCCTACCATATACATAAGTTACACATGTCCTCTTTGACATATAACAATAGTATATCATCTTTGACACATAGCTTCTTAAATGGCACACGAGTTACACATGTCATCTTTGACATATAATAATATGGCATACCATAATATGTCATCTTTGACGCATAGCTTCTTAAATGGCTACTAGGTCATAGCTTCTTAGTACTGGTTACAAATGCATGAAACGCTTGACATAAATTCCCTCCACGCCTCCATTTAAATAGCCTCTATTTGTTTTAGCAGTTTCCATTCGCTTGAGATTTACACATCCTCAGGCGACCGAAAAAAATTGTGTGTCTTTTGGTGCAGCCATCTACAGGGCATTAGCTTCATTTTTTTCGGTTGCTTTTCTGAAGTGTCACGAGCCTTCAATTTGAGATTGTTCTATATAGCAGTTCTTAGTGCCAAAACTTCTATTCTCTTATTTTATGGTTGCAATATTCTAGACTGAAGGGTCATTTGAAGAACCACTTAATGGTGCTTCCCTTGCTCCTCCTAGGAAATATTTTTGTGGCATGTAGCTAAATAGAAGGTACAATCAGTTTAGAACCACGGCTTATTTGTGTGTCGGTCTTAAGATTAGTATGTGCAGTTATTTGTATACGATGATTATTCCTTATAAAAGTCGGTTCTTTTTATTGATGTTTCAGGTTACAGTCTTATCATCGCTGTGAGGACAGCTGAAAAATATGTCTTGTATGTCTGTTGCTGTGGGTTTCCTGGAAGGTTTCTCTCAGTTATTTATACCTGTACTTCTAAAGGAGATATCGCACGGTGCTTTTGGAATTGGATTGTCTTTGGTTTAACTTCGAATCTTTCTCTACCCCTGGGCTAGAGTTATTTTCAAGCCTTTTAGTTTTTTACTTTGTCAATATCAGTGCATGTTTCAGTGATGTTTTGATTTAGGCATAGCCGTAACATTTGCCATGGCGCATCACCTCTGTTTTTGGTGTTGTTTCGGTTTACGCACATTCATACCCATTTGCTGCTTGCAAGGGTAATCGGGTTGTTTGTGATTTCTATCTTTAGACAATGTAAGCTAATCAGGTGATAGATGCCATTAATTGTTTAGCTCAAGACTGAAACAGGGTGTCTTTTCGAGGACAATCATGTATCTTTTACTTTCCGGGGTTGAGTTATTTAGATTCAGTATCAAAGATTCCTGAATTGGATATTAAAGATCGGTTCTATACAACATAAGGTAATCATAATTTAGGTAAATCACTCTTGAGCTGCTTCTCCTTGCAACAATTGTAGACTTTTGTCTCTGCATGCATTACTTTTCAGTCGCTTGCAATATCCTGGATTCTCTCCCTTCAATAGAAATGCATGACAACCCGTTTAATTAATCCATATTGTATCTACACGGTAATTGTCATGGTTTTTAAGGCGTTAAGGCGTCCTAAGGCGAAGGGGGGCGCCTTGACGCCTAGGCGGACGCCTTTAAAACCATGGTAATTGTATTGTTTTAGAATATATAGTACACAGTCCCATGTTCTCTACCATATGCCAGTACTGTTTTTTGTATATTCCTTTCATAGAGAGTATATATATTATTAAGCAGTTTTCTGCAGCATGCATTTCCTTTCTAAATTATTGACTTCGTTGGATTTATGTTGCGGGTGAAATAACAATGGATCAACGCTTAAGGTGGTTTTACTGGATTGGCGTGGGAGATGATAGATTTCTTTCCAAGCATTATAGAGTTGTTTCCACCGGACAATGATTTTGTTGCCTCCTGCACAATTAGGTGAGCTGTGCTTGCTATGCAGGATTTAACTTGGTGCTGCTCCTTTCGTCTGTCATACAAATGATTAAATTCGTCTCTGTCATTTGTTTCCGGGTTGGAAGATAAGAAGATCCCTGTGATTTATAGCATTTCCCTTCCAAACTAGAGCACTGCTGAGATTGCGCAGGTCATTCTTGAAACAAACAGTTGCGGAGCTCATCGATATTGACCCAATTGGAAACAAAATGTGACTGCTCACATAAGTAATGCAAGCACCATGTTATATGACTGCTGTGCCACGGTCACATGGAGTGATTCTTTGTAAAGATTGCCTTGTGAGTTACTTTCGTACATGCTGGATGATTTGATTGCTTCATCAGCTAAGGCCTCATGTATTTAGTTTATGATATTTTTTCCTGTGTTTTTGTGGTCACTGCTCAACCTTAGACCTCTAACTTGCTGCTGCTGTGATTGTGGTGCTATAAATAACTGAAATTCTGATACGAACCTAATGGAACATTACTTTAGTGGCAGATCGGTTTAGAGCTCTAACTTCCTTGCCGCTGCTGCTGGTGTATGCTTTTGATTGTGGGAGTGTTTTTCTGCTCTCTTTGTAGTACTTCCTCCGATTGGAAATGATTGACACATATTTGTCTAAATACGGATGTATCTAGACATATTTTAGTGTGTGGATACATCCGTATTTAGACAAATCTGTGTCAACCATTTCCTATCGGAGGGAGTAGCTATCAGCTGAAATTTAAATTAATTTGGGATAATTTTATTGCAACGTTGTAGGTTTGCTCACCATAGTTTTTTTTTAAATCTGATCATATGCACACGTAGTGCTCTATTTGAGCTGCTATGTATGTCTCTACTTTCTCTTATGCCCAGTAAGACCTCTTGGGACTGAATCCAAGTGATGCCGAACAATCTGTACATAATATAATTATAATGTATTTATTCCATTTGTATATTTATATGAAATATATAAATTATTAGCTCGTCAAATTTTAGTCTGTAAAAATAAATTTAGACAAAAAAAAGGCATGGTTCTTCTCTTAAAAACAAAGATCCATGTTACTCCCTCTGTTCCATAATATAAGCCTTTGAATACAGTTAGTCTTAATAACAAAATAAGACTGAAGGTTGCAACTTCACTTACTGATTGATTATCAGTGGGGTTCTTTTTTTTTTTGTTCACCCCTCTCATATGGTACACTAATTTTTATGGTTTTTAGCATTATCCTACGTTGACTATGCATAATGATTTGGCGGTGATTAAACAAGGTGATCTTAAATATCTTGGTTTGCAATGTATTTGCTTCTTGGTTGTCTCAATTATTAGCTCTCAGCATTATCTATCCATTGCTCCTATGATGTATGCCAAACTATTTACAGTGAGTCTGGGAAGGTAAATGCTGAGGCAGTGGGCGTTGGTTGACAATCTTGTTATGTAGATTATCGATTCCCTTTTAAGAGACCAGGTGGGGCACAGTTCTGCTCATACACCTACTTCTGCTCAAATATTGTCTTATGTAAATTATGTGCTATCATTGCTGCTTTTGCTCCTGTCCTGATGTATGACACACAGATCACCACTGTTATGTTATTAGACTACATGGGTATATGTAATTGTCTTGGACCCATTTGTTATATTATTTTTTTGGTCACAACAACATAAGTGTCATACAATAGTCTGCTAATATGGGTGCTGAACCACTATTATTCCCCTACTTTTTTTTTTGGACAGATTATCGATTCCCTTTTAAGAGACCAGGTGGGGGCACAGTTTCATGGAAAAGAAGTATAGTTGTCAGTTTCATACCTATATCAGTTGGACCTTGTCGCTGGCCAGTGTCGCAACACCATCAGTTTCATATAATGTATGATACATTGTTTCATAGAAATGTAGTTGTCGTTTCATACAGTAGCCTGCTACATGGTTATCTAATGTTCTATGTAAGTCGTGCAATGGCAGTCGCAGATTTTGCTTTTATCTTACTGTGTGGATCACAGGACATCCTATCTTCTGTAAATTATGATGTACCATGCTACTGCTTTTCCTTAGGTCATGGTTTATGACTGAGCTCTATCGTTAATTATGTAAGCTATATGCCATCATCTTATGAACATCTTTGTTCTGAATAATAGTCCACTAAAAGGGTGCTCAATGTTAAACAACAGTTAGATGTTAGCATCAATATTAGGCTAACTTCCTGCAGTTATGTTTATGTCCAAACGTTGTATCGGAGGGATGCAAACATTGTAACAGAACTGTTGGGGAGATATAAATACCCAACTCAACATATATGCAAATCGCTTAATTCACTCCTTCCTATGGTTTCTTTGTACTCTCTTCACTCAATCATTATCTGTTTTACTTTTAAGAAATTAGGTGGCGCGTGCCAAACCCCACCCTACTCTAGTACTATAACTCCTATTGGCAAAGCTATCATACTTACCAAAAGATCTTATATTTTGAAACAAAGGTAATATCTCAGATAATATCCCAACTAACCTTGCAATGAAAAACACATAAATTATCCCACTAGATGTCATAATAAAATCCACAGCCCACACAAAGGGGTAGCAAACAAAACACGCCTCCACATTTCTGGTCAAGGAAAAAACACACCTTTGCATTCGTCAATAATAGATTTTCTCGCGCTTATCAGGCTTGCAGATGACCTCACGGAACACGACGACCTCAGAGCCCGGCGGCGCGAGCTGTAGAATGAGCGGGCAGGTCAGGCCCAGCTTATCCCTGTGAATGGGAATTTTCTGGTACATGATCCCCCCGGAGAGGAGCACCTCCACGTTGAACAAGCCCGTCGCGTTCTGCTTCATGAACACTTCGATTGCCTCGGTGCCGAGCACAAAGGACGGGATCTCCCTGCAGATCTGGACACGGTAAAGATTTGTCGTAAGCGGCCGTTGCTTGTACCCCTCGTCCGCTATGGCGACTGTGTACAGACGCCGGTCGTGGAAGACGATGGATGCTATGAGGGGCTCGGTGTACTTGAACCGCATGGCCCAGTTGGTGTTGCTAACGGTGACGGCCACGGAGATGTTGTAGGCGAAGAAGCCATCATCTTTGGTAGTGAAGGCGAAGCTATTGAGACGAGCGTCCTCGACGTTGACCCCGATGTGGTGGATGACGAAGAAGCCGAAGTAGATGATCACGATGACTGTGATGCTGGCTACAAAGGCGGCCGACCAGAGGTACTTGCTCACAAGCCACCGTCTGACGCACCTCTGACCCTCGTCGGAGCAGAATAAGTCACAATCCATTTGTGTAAATTTTCATCCAAAGGCAATTCAGTGGAACCTAACTAGCTGGAAGGCTTCTCCCTTTGGAGGATCAAGAGGAAGAGACATCACATTAATTATCCTACTTGCTTGAATCTTGTGCCTATTTTTTTTAGCAGAGAATCTTGTGCCCACTTGGAGTATATTATTAGGAAAACGCTTTCCCTCGACCGGCTGTAGCTACAGCCGGTCTTGCTCCGTGCGTGCCTCTTCCTCCCTCCTCTGTATCTATTCGCTACACCCGCATCCAGTGGCGGAGCCAGGAGAAAATAGGAGCCTGGGCGGACCATGAGCTAAGCAAAAAATCGAGAATAGCAACCAGATATTTGGATACATATAATCTATATATAATTACTAAATTGGATAATCGTACATTCATAATAGTTTGTAAGCACAAAAACTAGAATTAAATATGATAAGTACTAGCTCAGTAGATAAATATGAGTCACAAGTAAAAGTTTAGACATCCAAATGCCCACTCAAACAGTCAAAATGGATAAGATTTAAGAAGAGAGCTTGGACCTCTCGCCCGTTCCCCATCTTGAATCGGGCGATTCTTTGGGCGACACCGCGCACAGCAGCTCGAAGCCGGCGTTTCGCTGGATCCCTCGCCCTCCGGCGGCCGCTTCGGCGGCGGGAGGATGGGGGATCCCCGGATCCAGGCTTCTATGTAGATTAGGTGTGCGTGGTGGTGTGGCGGCCGGCGGCGCTGGGGTGGTAGCGGCGGCGTTGGTGTGCCTTTTGGTGGCGGCGGACTACCTCTCTGTCGGTGTGGCTCCGGTGGAGCTTCGCCGCGGATCTGCTGCTCCGACCTCGTCTGCGGCTCCTCGGAGTGCTCGGGAGGTCATCCCCTTCGCCGGAGTCCGAGGGATGGCGGATCTGGCGGCTGACGACTTGAAGGGTGCGGTGCTGATGACCAAGACGGCGGCGTTGACCATCGTGAAGGGTGGAGGTGCTTCGGCACCGAGGAGTGTTCGTCTTCCTGCTCGCGATGGGGAGCCTCCCAGTTCAAGGTCATGGAGGTGTTGCGGCGTCCTTCTCGGTGAAGACGAATCCAGTGTCCAGAGGGACCTCGTTGTAATTTCTTTGTTCTCTGGGCATTTTCTTGGTTGATGTACTGTACCTTTCCTCGCAAAAAAAAAAGGATAAGATTTAAAAAAACTAGCAATTCTAAGAGTTGTATATACTTCTCACATTAGAATATATGATACATACCCTTCAAATACTAATAACGTCTCGACAAAATCTCTTTACGATTCTTGAAGGCTTCAAATCGTCAAGAATAACGACATAATCAAGTGATTTAAATATCTCCTATTTCAACCAAAATCCCTCGTTTGGCCATTTAACCAAAAACCTACGCATTTTCTGAAATTAAGTATTTAACCCAATGATTCAACAACATAAATATTTAAGGTGGAGTCAACTAAAGTCTGTAGATGAACAAACCTTTTTCCTCAATTTGTAGATTAAATCCAGCCCGAGAGATCACCACTTACGATGCGGTTCGACGGCGAGGAAGCGAGCAAGCGCAGCTGGTCACTGTCCCGATCTTGCAAGCTGAAGGTTGCAGCGGAATCGTAAAGATCCGGGCTGCCGTCGCCTGTGTGCGCGTCGGCGTCGCCGCGTGTTGCTGCAGCCGCCGCGGGCCCGTACGCGATAGGCTTGTAGGAGGAGTTGAGGAGACGAAGGGCGGAACGATCGAAGGTGACTTCTGTAACTTATGTTCGTAGGTGGGCCAGCTTCTCGTGGGCCTATTTCTTGCCTGGTTATTACGTTGGGCTGGCCAAGAAAATGGCAAAAGGTAAACAGCCCTTGTCGCTTGGATTATTGCCCGGGCAACCAGCCACAACAACACTAATTAACGACTAATGATGCAGGGGACGGACGAAGCCAAGCCTGGGCAGCTGCCCGGGCATGCCGGGTTGAAGCTCCGCCCCTGCCCGCATCCCACATCCGCCTTCCTCTGTAGCCCGTGGCGACGAGCCCACGCCGCCCTGGCTCTTCTTCCTCTCTTCTAGAATCGGCCGCCGTCGCACCTGGTCATCTCTTCTCGAGCGCCGACTCGGGACTCACCCAGTTCGCGCCTATCCACGCCACGGCCGCCGCGCCGGTCAGCGACGAGTTCGCCGTGTCCTCCAAGGCTCGCGCATGGCGTCCCCCGTCCCCGCCACTTCGGCCCTGCCGGCAGGCGCAGCCTCCGGCGATCTTCCTGCCGCAAGCCACCTCTCCGACCACCGTCGGCACCGTCGGCCTCCTCTGCTTCGCCTCCTCTGGTGGCCGCCGTCGAGGCCTTGGTTACGAGTTCGGGGACAAGTCCCTGAAGGGACAACTGGAAGAGCAGGAGGAGAGCGTGCCCGAAGGCACCGGGCGGCGGATTGATAGGGGATTCACTCGATTTGGCTCTGCCTGGCCTCCAGCGTGTCAGATTGGTGGCCGGTGAGGTCGAATTAACCATGGTGGTGCCTCCATGGCCGACGGTGAAAATCAGTTTTTTGGGGGATTTGTTGATGTGGCATGCGATGTGTGATTTTGCTACATGAGTACATAGTTTTTGTTGTATAAGTATGAGCTTTAGTGATACAATGTTTTTGCTACACGTCGCAAGTTTTACATATTCGCGAAATTTTGCTACACATGCTACATGCGCACAAATAAATGTTTTTAGATTTTTTTAAATTTTTCTGACATCTATGCGCACAAATAAATGTTTTCAGATTTTTTTGTTACATTGATCGACCGCAAATTTTTCTGAAATCTTTTTGCTACACATGTTACATACGCACAAATAAATGTTTTCAGATTTTTTTTGCTACATTGATCGACCGCAAATTTTTCTGAAATCTTTTTGCTACACATGCTACATGCGCACACAAAAATATTTTCAGATTTTTTTGCTACATTGATCGACCGCAAATTTTTCTGAAATCTTTTTGCTACATGCTACATGCGCCCAAATAAATGTTTTCAGATTTTTTGCAACATTGATCGACCGCAGATTTTTCTGAAATCCTTTTGCTACACATACTACATGCGCACAAAAAAATGTTTTCAGATTTTTTTTGCTACATTGATCGACCGCAAATTTTTCTGAAATCTTTTTGCTACACATGCTACATGCGCACAAATAAATGTTTTCAGATTTTTTTGCTACATTGATCGATCGTAAATTTTTCTGAAATCTTTTTGCTACACATGCTACATGCGCACAAAAAAATGTTTTCAGATTTTTTTGCTACATTGATCGACCGCAAATTTTTCTGAAATCCTTTTGCTACACATGCGCACAAATAAATGTTTTCAGATTTTTTTGCTACATTGATCGACCGCAAATTTTTCTGAAATCTTTTTGCTACACATGCTACATGCACACAAAAAAGTGTTTTTCGTACTGACTTTTTTTTGCTACATTGATCGACCGCAATATTTTCTGAAATCTTTTTGCTACATAAGATTCTACATGTACAGAAAAAATGCTACACGCGGTTTGTTACATTAATCGTGCTACAAAAGGTGTTTCGGATTGCGACAAACGACTATTTATTTTGTTATGTGCATGGTGTAAAATGCTACAATGATTTTTGTGAGTATGCTACATAGAGATTCGATCTTCGTTCAGCGCATGCCAGTTTTGTCCAGCTTTCATAGCATGTCCTATCACATAGTATTAGAAACCAAATGAAGGAGAGAATAGAGCAGCAGAGGGAGGCGCGGTCGTATTTTTGGTTTGGTGGGATCCACCCATGTGAGATGCAGCATGCAGCTTACCCGGCTGCCCGATGCGGGAAAACGACGTCTCTGCAATCCGCAGAAAGCGACGTCTCTCTACAGACTAGGAAAGCAAAACCAACATCTCGCGCGCGCCCAGCAAAAATCTAACGGCTGTCGAGGTGGCTGTAGGAACGCGTCAGTACACCCGACTGACGCGTAGCGCGCGCCATATTATTATTGGAACAACTAGCACAAGTATGGCGACTTTTACATGAAAAGTCCATTTATAGCCCGGGCTATATGTAGCCCGGTATTTTTTATTTATTTTGAAATTAATATTTTAAAGTTGGACGCGACTATGTGTAAGGCGCCTTATATTTGACATAACCGTAAGTCGTTAGGACAATTTTGTTAATCACCGAACCTACGCATGCATGCCCATGCGCGCTGGCCGGAACGGTACCTCTCTCATGCTTGCACTAGAAAACAAAATCGCTGATGTCATCCGCATTAAATGCGAAATTCGAAAATGTAAAATGTTTTGTAACTCAAACCGTTTATCCGATTTATGATCCGTTTTCACCGTTAGACTAGTCGCGTCGAGATTTTCGAAACTAGATCCCATGTTGATATGTTCCGACGATATATTTTTTGGACCCAAAAGTTACCCACTCATTAACACGTAAATTACCAGGGTGTAGTATGTAAGTTACACATCCAAGTAACGATTAATTTTCGGTTTGATACTATCTTCCATTTATTGTTGTTCTTTTCGATTTTTCCGCGTTTTGAAGTTACCACCTAATTTCATAAGTGAGTTACCACTTTGAGACGATAAATTTATTGTGTACAAGTGTATAACTAACTAAAACAATTAGTATTAGGGTGATAAGTTTGTCGATTTCATGATGAAAACTACACTCCTAAAACAGATGGATAACTCTATCAGTAGTGGGTGGGTAACTATTATTAAGAGAGCATGGTAACTATACGATTTTATGGTGGATAACTATAGCATGAATAAATAGACAACTCAATCAGTGAATGGAAGGTAACTATATGTACTGGGTGGGTAACTATATCATTAACACATGTGTAACTTTATCAGTACTAGATAGGTAACTCCATCAGTACTGAGTGGGTAACGTTATCAGTAATAGGTTGGTAACTTTATCAGTACTAGGTGAGTAACTATTACCAATAGAGTAGGGTAACTACATCGATTTCGTTGTATATAACTATATCATGAACACATGCGTAACTCTATCAGTACATGGTGGGCAACTCCATCAGTACATGGTGGATAACTCTATCAGTACTGGGCGGATAACTACATCATAAACACATGGTTAACTTTATCAGTACTAGGTGGGTAACTCCATTAGTACTGGGTGGGTAACTCCATATGTAATAGGTGGGCAACTTTATCAGTACTAGGTTGGTAATTTTATCAGTACTTGGTGGGTAACTATTACCGGTAGAGTAGGATAACTACATCGATTTCATGATGGATATAAGTAACTTCATCAGTTCATGGTGGGTAACTATTACCGAGAGAGTAGGGTAACTATATCGATTTCATGGTGGATTACTACTACAGAGACAGTATGGTAACTATTGGATGGGAAATAGGTTGTCCTCAGGCACCACCACGAGGAAGACCGGTTGGCCCGGGCCTCTCTTGCCAAAAGGTTGGTCGGCGGGTGGTTCCTCGTGGACTCTAATGGTAGCACCGCACACCACCCCTTGTAGCACATCGATAGCTACACAGACAAAGCACTATCGAGACTGCACCCCCCCCCCCCCGCGCGGAGATTGATGTGCCCGGCAAGAGCTGTGACTCTGACACCGTCCTCTCCATCAAACGTAAAACATGGAGACCATGGTGCACACTGAGTTGATGTGGCCTCACACACGACCCCGCAACCATCTCCCATGCACCACGGTCGCGCTGACCTCACACGCCACCCTCACGAAACCAATGGCATGTCCATTACCTTCCCGGCTACCTCGCGCGCAACCCGCCATCCCAGTCGTGCCACTTGGACCGAGTAGAAGTTCTCGCCGACCTGTTGCCGCTCGATGTGGTGGGAAGGAGACGAAATTTTTTGAGAGAGACAAATAGGAAAAGATGTGGACATGTGGTTGCGGCGATATTGGGGGTGCGGGTGGGGGAGCATAGTTTAAAAATAGTTTTAAAAACTGGCCTGACAACCAAACTGGACAGGTGGTCGGTTCACGGTTTACTGGTTCGACCGCCCATACAACTACTTCAGCCGCTGGACCGGCCATTAAATAAATTGATTAATTTTAGTAAAGACATGGAAAGTCTGAACGATTCCGCACCGTACGATCGAAAATCAACGTGCCACGTTCCGTCTCGCGTTAAGCTAACCATAAGGCGCCTTACGATTAGATTTTCCGTTTAAAGTTTCTAAAAATTCCGAATAAAATCAAAGAGCTGGAAAACGACGTACCCTAAGGTTCCCCAAAGTTTCAACTCGAAATATTTTATATACCGGCCTACACAAAAATAACAAATTTCTGACAGATCTGAAAATTCGAAATCTGCACGGTTCATTACTTCAGATCTAAAAATTTGTTATTTTTACACATGAAAAAATACAACATATTCCGCATTGATATTTTTCACACTAGTGTAAGTCATCGTTATCTACATCTAGGAATATTTTCAGAATTTTCTGAAACTTAAAAGTGTGATTTTTTTTAAAAAAAAGGGGCTACATGTAGCCCTCCTACAAAACACCTCTCTCGACTTTTACAGTACTTTTGCTACTCATGTGAGAGCGTATGAATTCAATCGGCTATAACATTGTGACGTGTCATTTATAGCCAATCATTTGAGAGCGCTAGTATGAATTCAGTGAACCACTCATATTAGCGCAAATACCCGGGTTGGCTATAACATAGTGTCATGTTATTTATAACCAATCATGTGAGAGCACTAGTACGAATTCAATGAACACTCAGATTAGCGCAAATACCCGGGTTGGCTATAACATAGTGCCATTTCATTTATAGCCAACTTAATAGCATCATCTCCACCGGCGCGCCCAACAGAGTGTCTGATAACGGTGTTTGACAAGTGCTATTGTCGCGCTATTGGGAGCGGCTCGCCACACCGGCCGCTCCAAGTAGACGGCTCCCAATAAAATTTAAATCACTTTTCGCTAATAAAGTCAATTCAATCTAAAATGTCTAGAATAAAATCATCTCTCAAAGTTTTACACATAAAATTGTTCATGAATTAATTAAAATAATTCATACAACTATTCAAATTTAAATTAATTGCACAGTCAATTAGGATGGTCGGCTACTTGTCTTTTAAGTGCCCTAACTAAATCATATTGCAATTACTCGTGAGCTCCTTCGTCTCGGATTTCAGCGTTTATTGTGAGTAAAGTGACAAACTCTTCAGGCAAATCAAGATCAACCTGAGCAAGCGGACCCTGGTAACATGCAGTGGAGGATCAACAGTAAGGAGTGTGGCAATCGGGTCGGGTTTGACCGAGTCGGCCATTTTCAAACCCATGCCCGAATACCATATCGGGTCCCTATTCTGCCAACGACCCCTACCATGGGCGTGCCCATGCCCATGCCCGTCGGGTCACCCGACACTATGGGGTACCTATCGGGTCACAGATATCAAGTGGCAAAAAATAATAAATAAATATTGTTCCCAGCTAGATCTAGCACTTTGCACTGATGAAGTCGTGTACTGTCAGAGTGCTTGACGAGGTTATACTCTGCGGGTACCCCAGCATAAGGGTACCTGGTGCACGTGATGATCAAAGAAGCCCAAGGATTAATCGAAGCCTACGAAGGAAGGCCCAAGACGAAGAGTGCTTTCCAAGTTAGATCAAGTTATAGTCGGTTAAAACTTTCCATAAATGTAACCTTGGTCGGTTATGTTTCCCGGGACCCAGCCTCCTATATAAAGGCTGGGAGGGTGATCGATCAAGGCAAGCAAAACCATAGCCACCAGAACCCCGGTGAGATCAACAGCTCGCCGGACTTTTGTAACCTTCATATCCACATAATCAATACAGACAAGCAGGACGTAGGGGTTTTACCTCACTCGAGGGCCCTGAACCTGGGTAAATCCCGCTTGTCAGCCGTCGATTCCACCAATACTACGCGTTCTCTACCACATAATCAACCCTAGGTATAGCAACCATGGGATTTGCCGAGGACACCCCTCGTCAATTGGCGCCGTCTGTGGGAAAAGGTAGTATTGGGCTCACGTTTTCGCCGGTTTCATCATCAAGCGGCCTCCCGCCGATCGCATCTGCACAAGGTAACTCACCTACTACATCATCAAAAAGCAAACCACCGATCACCGCTGCAAAACAGCAACTCGCCGGCAAGATCGACCAGCATCAATTCAAAAAGCGATCACTCGCCAAAATCTCCAAGGTGGCTCACGCCACACTCGATGGAAGCTCAACAAGCCTTTGCCGGACTCGAATCAGGTTTGGATATTACAGTTGGAGAATTTAACTTGTTTGTCGATAAAGATGGTGTGCAGGACCTATTAGATCCACTCGACACGGATACACTCGACAACGCTTCGACTGCAACACCATCCATCTTGGCGGCAGCATCATCACAGATCGTCCCGATCCAATCACCAAGTGACTCTGCAACATCCATGAACTCGCAAGAGTTCCGTGACGAGGTGGCAAAAAGGTTTGGAAGAAGCGAGATCGAATCTGCATACCGCCCAAACAACTCGATCGAGTCACTCGACAACGTCGTCGACTGCAACAACGTCGCGGGGAACGAGGAGAACATAGACGACAACATATACCTCGCCGATCTCAATGGCCCAGAAATCCGTGCCAGCCACGAGATATTCACCTGCGACGCAGATAGCTTGGACAAAGCACTCGAAGATCTACTCGATGGCGACAGAAACCCCAGCAAGCAAAGCAACTCCAACATGAGCCTGGATGACGACGCCGAATCCATAATGCGCATTAGCAGCACATGGGAGGAAGATCAGGTGGTACCGTATCAGGTATACACCGCAAGTATAGCAGAAACATTAGCAGCTACAACATGCCGTCGACCTACAGAATACCCTTGCACAGTCACCATGCCGGACGGAACTACCACGCTGACCATCACCGCAGAGATGGCGGAAAAAGTGAGCAAAGTAATCGAAAGCTGCACAATGCTACCAGCAAACGCAACTCCGGAAGAGGTATTGACCTTACAATACTTCCAGTGGCAAGAATCGATACGGTTGAAGAACTACCGAGCAGTACTCGAAGAACGCAAAAAGCAAGCCAGCATATCGAGTGCTCGGCGAAGAGCATTGTCTATGAGTTCAACAGGCAGAAACGACCCCGCGAACAGGTCACGATTCATAAACCTCGGAGACGCAGATCGTGCAATGGTCACTCGAAACCTAAACCCAGCCTTTATGGCAGTCGACGCGGAAGGAGTCCCCATACCTACTGAGCCAGCCGGGCGCTGATGACGCTAGGCACCTATCTCAGAACAATCGAACCTCCTGCAGGAGACCCAAAGAGGGATCAGCACCTCCAACTGTACAAACAACTGGCAATAGCAGCGAAAGCCATACAGCAACCACAAGCAACTCCAAGGAGAGATACAGATCGGGACCGTCGCAGTCGAAGTCCTCGTGGAAGGAGCAATCGGAAAAGTTCACGCCGTCACCGATCCAGCAGGAGCCACTCGAGGAGGTCATACAGCAACAGCTCAGACTCGGAAGCAGAAATCGGGCCATGTGGAGCGCTATGCTTCACTCGACGGACCCGGGAGGCTCGTATGCCCAAGAAGTTTTCGCTAGCTACCACGCCAAAATTCAACTGCAAACAGGAGCCATCAGGCTGGTTAGAGGATTACAGGCTGGCTGTTGGATGTCAGCGCGGTACCACAACCACAGCTATGCAGTACATACAACTCATGATGGAAGGAACAGCTCGCGATTGGCTCAAATCGCTACCCGAATCATACTACGATTCGTGGGAACACTTCAAAGGTGATTTCATCAAATACTTTGAGCCTCTATGTGAGCGCCCCAAAACTTTCGAGGAGCTCCGGACCTGCAAGCAAAAGTCAGATGAATCTCTGAGATCGTACATACGGCGGTGGACCACCATCCGTAACTCAGTAGGCAATGTATCAGAAGATAGGGCAATCGACGCCTTCAAAAACGGACTCTGGAGAGAAGACTTCAAAGAAACACTTGGTCGAGAAGATCCAAAGACAATGGCGGCACTCATGGTACTCGCAACAAAATGGGCAGATGGAGAAGACTCCGTACGAGGCACTCGACCCGTACCCTCACATGAAACTCACGAGGGTGGCAGTCGAGACCGCAGAGATAGCTACAGAGATGATCGAAGGCGCAAACGCAAGCATCGTTATCACGACGATGACCATCCGAACTTCATCGCAGCAGGCTTTGTCTAGCCAAGGGACAGCCGTGACCAAACTGACAGACGACCCGACGATCATCGTGATAATCGAGATCATCGTACGGACGACCGCCGAGGTAATCGAGACCATCGCACAGACGATCGACGTGACAGTCGAGACCACAGACGCGACGACCGCGATAGCTACAGAAGGCCAGAGTGGCGCAGGCGAGCAGACAAAGATCCTGAGCGCTCAATCGAAGAAAGGATGGATGATTATTGCAGATTCCATCTTTATAAAGGGGACGATGGTAAGCTTCGCTCTAACCACTCGCTGAGAAATTGCAGGGAATTCGATCAACTGGCAATTGAACATATACTGCGACTGCAAAAAGATGGACGTGCACCTCCTCAACTAGTGCAGACTCCGTCGACTGCATCACAAGCACAGCCTGTTCAGGCATATCCAGCGCGCAACAAGTACAACAAGCACAGGTATATTCCATACCACCGCAAACACAGCCTATTCAGGTGTATCCTGCACCAACACCAGCGCAACCAACGCCAGTGTACATGGTGCCAGCACAACCCGTTACGGGAACACAAATGGCAGCAGCCGTGCACCAGATGCAGCAAGGAGATGAACAAAAATATCCCGTAACTCGCGGGCAGATGAACATGATCCAGCGAGGACGTCCCTCCAATAGAGAGCAAAAGTTACACACTCGACACGTCAATATGGCGGTCATGGCACCCCCAGCTATCACAGATTTTTGAAAGGATCAGAAACTCCGATTGTCTTCAATCGAGAGGACCATCCACCCGCAGTATATCGACCAGGGCACGCAGCCTTGGTACTCGACGCCCAAATCGGAGGCTACGCCATGACCAAGGTCTTCATGGACGGGGGTAGCGGCCTCAACATAATCTTTGCAGATACACTGCGCAGAATGAACAAATCAGTCGAAAATCTGCCAAAGTCCACAAGTACCTTCCACGGTATCGTCCCAGGCAAAGCAGTGCTCCCAGAAGGCACCATACAACTCGATGTTACGTTTGGAGATCCTACTCATTGGAAGTCACAATACCATGCAATACTCGGGCGCCCCACTTTCGCTCGATTCATGGCCGTCCCACACTACGCCTACCTCAAGCTCAAAATGCCAGGACCAAAAGTAGTCATCACGATCAACGGGAACTTTCAAAGGTCAGATTCATGTGACCGTGACTTCAGCAAAATCTCAGAGATGTACAGGATGGAGCAATCACTCGCCAAGCTTGAGGTCTCCAATGACCGTACACCTCTACCAGAAAGCAAGAAGATGGCAATCGACAGAGGGCTCAAGGCCATCAACGACGCGATGAAGCACAAGGGGCACCGACTCAACTTTCAGAGACGGTCAACAAGTCGTCAAGTCACACTAGTACATAGAGGGGCGCATCTGCGTCAGTTCTATGCATAGATATGTAATAGCGCATAATGTCGGAAGAACCAGCAGGTTTCAGACGCACTCTTTTCCCTTACCAGGGTACCTAAGGGGACTGGAAGGTTTTTAATGAGGCGGCTTCCTGGTCGAACACATATTTCGAATAAAGATACATGTTCCTCCATATTTCTCATATATGCCTTTTATTGTTTACCCCACTCAAACACTCGGGGGCTCGAGCATAAAACCCAAACCCCACTCGATATACTCGGGGGCTGGGTCAAGCAGAACAACTCAAAAACCCCCACTCGATATACTCGGGGGCTCGATCATAAAAGCATAAGCATCAAAATTCTAGCTCAAAAAAGAAGTAAACACAAAGACTTACAGCCCACTCGACATACTCGGGGGCTGGGTCAACTAGAAAACCCAAACCCCACTCGACATGCTCGGGGCTGAACTGCAGGCATAAGTTGGAGCTTCAACTCTCATAAAACTCATAGCCTCACTCGAGGACTCGGGGGCTGTGTAATTCATGTTCCACGTTAAGTAAATTCTCATAAACCCCACTCGATACACTCGGGGGCTGCATACATACATATAAGCACTACATGCAAGTGGCAAATTTACACTCGGGGGCTGTTCCCTATGCATAAATACCCTAATTTTCTGGTTCGTCCTTGACTGGGAGAACAGGGCCCATAAGTTGAGCATTATAACACTCAGCCAATGTCCTCGCATGTTCGACTGTATCGTCCAAATCTGATTGGGATAAAGACGATCCAGGCACGGTGGACGAAGTTGCAAATTCGGGCGTTGGCTTCGGAGATACGCCATTGTTGCGTTGGCCCCATCCACAAGCTTCTGGGTGATAAAGTCCGAATGGGACCTGCACTCCGAAAAAGCCCGAGCAAAGCATGGATTCCTTGAGGTTGCGGCCCAGTCGGGAAAAGCGTCTGGTTGATTCGACTAAAGGCCGACCTGCATAATTCAAGCAGCATAGTGCTCCGCCACACCCGATCCTGCAGAGTCGCGAGTATGCGTGCTCGGTGCTTGTCCAATCGAAAGTGCTGGCGGCCGGTCGTGGGTTCGTCAGTCGCATTATTCAACTGCTCATCCACGCGAGCCTGCTCGCTTGGAAATCTTGAACAAAACCTGCAACAACACAAATTGGGTGAACAAAAAGGAACAGGCTGTGAACTCACAAGATCAAGGTAGTCATGCTTACACTCGAGCTGTCTGTTCACGATCTCCATCTCGACAAGCACATACTCCTCCCGTTGAGTAGGTAAAGCAGGCCTTGCCCTCATCCTATCCAACTCACTTCGGACACTCGCCAGCTCTTGCTCCTGTTTTGCGAGTCGAGCCTTCATATAGCGTATTACTGCGGCATCGTCTGCCACCTGAGCTCGAGATCGAGTAGGGGCACGATGCCGCGATGAAGAGGCGGCTGGCCGTTTCTGTTCCAAGCATTATAAAAGTTTCATGAGAAACTAGTCACAAAGCTCATACGAGCAGCAACATACAACATTACACGAAGGATCATAATGAGGAAATTATATTCATACAAAGGTAGCAAAAGCACATGCGTACTCGCATGATCATAAGTTTAATTACAAAGCATAAAAAGGCACGACTGCCCTACTTCTCAGACATCGACTCCGACCTAGCCCTACTCGCACAAGCGGCGACCTCTGCTGCCCGGCGTTCCATGGTGGCCATAAAAATTTCAGCCAACTTTGCGGCTGGCTCGTTCAAATGCTTTAGGGACACCAGTTTCCCGCCAGGCTTGCGAGGCAAAGCAGACAGAGCGACTTCGAAGTCACCCTCTTTCCCATGACCTAAAAGGAGTTTGAGGGTGGTCTCTGAGCCGCGTACCGTCAAAGTGCGAGCAAAGTTCGCCATAGTCGAAGTTCCCGGGCCCAGGACGTCTGCAAAGCCATCCACAGTCGAAGGAGGTTGGCTGGATGGGAACACATCCTTGAACACGGCGCCGAGCGTGCTCGTAGATTTGGCGAATGCATCCTTGGCTTGGGTGGAGACAATATCCAGGTCGCCGATTGCGCTGTCAAGGGACAAATCGACACTCGATTGGTCTACAGGTGCTGGTGCGCCAACAGCTCCTTCAAAAAAGCAGAAGTAGCAGAAAATGTTACATACTATTCAGTGCCAAAAGGAAGTAGGCAAAAAGTGAAAACTCACCGCCTACGTCTCGGGTGAGGCTCGCCAGGCGCTCAGCATAATTCTTTTCGCGCAAAGCGGCGGAGTCCTTGACATCATCCAAGGCCTTCTTCGACTCCGCGCGCTCCTTGGCGAGTGCCTCTTCTAGCTCTTTTACCCGAGACTCAGCGGTTACCTTGTCACCTGGGATTGATAGCCAGATGTCATTCACAGCCGACAAAGCGAAGACATACAGAAACTCAACACACTTACGGGTGAGTTGCTCCATTACAGTGCGCAGATTATCCCTCTCCTGTTCAACCTGGACAAATGCTTTACCTGATTCCACCAGGTTGAGGTAAAAAGGCTGCACGCACACAAAACCAACGTAAGCTACACACAAATAGTCCCAGAAGGAAGACTCGACAAAAGACACTTACGTGTTCCACCCAAGGCGCAGACTCGGCAGCAGACGTCCCAATTTGCGAAGTTGACGAACTCGCGATCTTGGCGGCTTCAAAGGTAGTAGCCGTGGCTACTGGTCTCACAACCTCAGCTGCAACAGGGGAAGCTTCTGGCTGGTCTGGAGTCGGAGCTTTCTCGGTTGGAGGAGTTGGAGGTCGCACAGTCTCAGCACTGCAAGTGATCGAAAGACATACCACATAAAGAAACAGTACTCAACTCATAAAAAAAATTACAAAAAGGAGCAAACATGTGCTCTTCTTCATCCTCAGTATCGAGCTCGTCAAAATTTGGGCCTCCAAAAGGTAGCTGCCCACCCGACTGAGGAGGAGGAGGAGCCGAGCTCAAAGGACTCACGTCCAAGGGAGCAGCTGTGGTCGTAGGAGACGAACCTAAGTTTCCGTCATCCCTTACATCCGATTCCTTCGCGGGTGAGCTCGTGGAAGAAGATGTAACTTGGGCTGCCCGACGGCGCTTGCGAGCAGGAACCTCGCTAACATCCTCAGTCACGGTAAGCTCCTTGCCCTGTGCTTCCTCTACCCCTTCCTCTTCAGCCTCTTCTGAGGGTGAAGCGGTAGCCGAAGGTAGTGGCGATTCATCCCCTCCCTTCGCTTCTACTGTCACCTCTGTTTCATAAGTTGGACCATCTTCGGGAAGAGGAGGAAGGGTTGAGGTAGTCGAGTGGCCCTGCATACAAAATATAGCAGTCGAAAGTGAAAAAGATGCACTGAAGGATAACAAAAACAGGAGATCATAGACTCGAAAGATTCACTAACCTCTGGCAAAGGCTTTTCGGCCCCATAAGGAACGACTGGGCAGTCGACATTGCAGGGCTCGCTTTGTTTTGTACTGGTGATGGACCGCACATGTGACACCAGTTCACTCCTAGACAGCTCCTCCTTGCTCATCCGAGTGGAGTCGAGGGGACCTTCGTACTCCCACATTGGGTGGGCACGAGCGCGGAGCGGCCACACCCGCATCTTCACAATAGTGGCAATAAGATGCACACCCGTGATGCTGTTGAGCAGTCCACCAATCATCTCCAGCAAAGGCCCTGCTTCCGCCATTTCTCCAGTCGACAGCTCATGGTCCCAGGCCTTCGTCCTCGCTGCTATACTAGCAGTCGAAAATGCTAGGGCCCCATCCTGGTCGACTCGCACATAGAACCACCTTTTCCTCCACCCCTGCGCCGAGTCGACTAGCTTCAGGGCGAAGTATCGGGTGTCGCTGCACACTTGGATCTGTAGGCCCCCGACTGGATAGGTTCGGCCGCCTCGGTTGTTGGGTCGGACCATGAAGATAGACTTCCATAATGCCCAACTCGGAGCAACTCCCAAAAAACACTCGCACAGCGTGATGAAACACGCAATGTGCAGAATACCGTTCGGGGTGAGATCATGGATCTGCACCCCGTAGGCAAAAAGCAAACCTCGCACAAAATCATGGAGGGGAGCGAGAAACCCCTAGGCAAAAACTCCGTGAAACAGACACGCTCGTTAGCGCGAGGCTCGGGAAGTACCTCCTTGGGTGAAGGTGCGCGGACGAAGAGCTGGTCAGAAGGTGGCAGCAACCCCTCCTCGCGCAGCTTGTCCAACTGTGCCTCCTTCAGGGTGGATTTCATCCAATCGCCATTGGTCTTCTTGAGGTCGACGGCGGCCGCAGATGCGCTAGCCGCAGTCTTCTTCCCCTTCATCGCCGCCGCATCGGGCGCGGCGGCAGCAGTCGAGGCAGAGCGCTTGTTGCCCGCCGCTTTCTTCATTGTCAATGAACAAGTGGGGGAGTGCGCAAAGCTTTAGCACAGGAGCAATGGAGGCAGAGCGCAAGGAAGACGATGGAGCAGGGGCGGCGCGCAGAGCAAATGGCAGGTAAAAAACAAATGCCAGCGCTGTTCCCCTATTTACCATAAATCAAAAAGCAATCACGGCCATTCAGATCTAAATCGTGCGTTACGCACGCAATCTGACCGTACACGTGGCAAACGCGGAGGGCAACCGTCGCCGGCCACTCCGCCCACTACGCACGCAAAAAGAGGATCCATCATCACGCCTCTGGAAAAAGTGGGCCCGTCTGGTCAAATCAAGTCCAAACGGCACCGTCTTCGGTCAGCTCTGCACAAATGGGCCCACCTATGTGTTACGTCCCATCCATCGCAGCATAACGCACGCCACGCGTGTCAGGAACCACAGTCGAAATAAACGTCATCCCTGATGTCATTTGAAGCATCTGTTCAAAAATACATTCGAATCTGTCCAACGAATATTGGTCAATCGATTGCCTTATTTCGTTCGGGTGTGACAAATCCTTCTTAAAAGTGATACGTCTCCAACGTATCCATAATTTCTGCTGTTCCATGCTTATATTATACCATTTGCTACATGTTTTATATACACTTCGTATCACTTTTATGCATTTTCTGGGACTAACCTATTAACAAGATGCCACAGTGCCAGTTCCCTGTTTTCTGCTGTTTTTGGTTTCAGAAAGTTACTTCTGGAAATATTCTCGGAATTGCACGAAACAAAAGGCCAGGTCCCTATTTTTCCAGCACGTACACGGAGTCCGAAGGAGAGACGAAGAGCCACGAGGTGGCCAAACCACCTGGGCGCGGCTGGGCCCAGCCGCGCCTGGTGTGGTTTGGGCCCCTCGGGGGTCCGCCGACATCGCCCCTTCGCCTATTTATTCCCCGAGACGCGAAAACCCTAAAACACCGAGCCTTTCATCCAGAACATATTCGCTGCCGCCGCCGTCGTCAACCCTAACTCGGGGGGTTCTGAAGCTCTTCCCGGCACCCTGCCGGAGAGGGGAATCATCACCGGAGGGCTCTACATCGCCATGCCCGCCTCCGGAGTGATGCGTGAGTAGTTCATCCTTGGACTATGGGTCCATAGCAGTAGCTAGATGGTTGTCTTCTCCACTTGTGCCATCATGTTTAGATCTTGTGAGCTGCCTATCATGATCAAGATCATCTTATTGTAATGCTACATGTTGTGTTTGCTGGGATCTGACTTATATTGATACCTATGTGGAGCTGAATATTATATTATCATGTCTATGTCATTTGTGATCTTGCATGCTCTCCGTTACTTGTTGAAGCCTTGGCCAGTGAATACTTGTAACTCCAAGAGGGGGTATTTATGCATGATAGTTGGGTTCAACCTCTATTTAACCTGGGATAGTGACAGCAAGTTCTAAGGTTGTAGATGTGTTGTTGCCACTAGGGGTAAAACAGCAATGCTTTATTCAAGGATGAATGTATTGTTTACATTACGCACATTACTTAATGCAATTGTCTGTTGCTTGCAACTTAATACTGGAAGGGGTACGGATGTTAACCGGAAAGTGGACTATTTAGGCATAGATGCATGCTGGATAGCGGTCTATGTACTTTGTCGTAATGCCCAAATGAATCTCATAGTAGACACCACAGCTCACACATGCATGTTATATGCACTTATCAATTGTCAATTGCCCAGCTGTAATTTGTTTACCCAGCATGTTAGTTATCTTATTGGAGAGACACCACTAGTGAACTGTGGACCCCGGTCCATTCTTTTACATCTGAAATACAATCTACTGCAATCATTGTTCTCTACTGTTTTATGCAAACAAACATCATTTCCATTCGATACGTTTAACCCTTTGTTTTCAGCAAGCCGGTGAGATTGACAACCTCACTGTTAAGTTGGGGCAAAGTAATTTGATTGTGTTGTGCAGGTTCCACGTTGGCACCGGAATCCCTGGTGTTGCGCCGCACTACACTCCTCACCAACACCTTCGAAGCAAACCTCGTTTTCCTACTGGTCGATTAAACCTTGGTTTCATACTGAGGGAAAACTTACTGCTGCACTCATCATACCTTCCTCTTGGGGTTCCCAACTGACGTGTGACGTACAAGCATTGTTTCTGGCACTATTAACCTAGAGCCACCAACACGTTTTCTGGCGCCGTTGCCGGGGAAAACGAATTGCTTCTGCAAGGGGAGTCTCTCACACCCAATCTCTTTACTTTGTTATTTGTCTTGCTTAGTTTATTTTTATTTAGTTTGTTTGCTCTCTTATCAAAAACACAAAAAAATTAGTTACTTGTTTAATTCAGTTTATTTTGTTTTTCAAAATGAGTACTCCTGAGAACACTAAGTTGTGTGACTTCACTAGCACAAACAACAATGATTTCATATGCACTCCTATTGCTCCACCTGCTTCTACAGCAGAATTTTATGAAATTAAACCTGCTCTATTAAATCTTGTTATGAAAGAGCAATTTTCTGGTGTTAGTACTGATGATGCTGCTGCCCATCTTAATAACTTTGTTGAACTTTGTGAAATGCAAAAGTATAAGGATATGGATGGGGATATTATAAAACTGAAACTTTTTCCTTTCTCCTTGAGAGGAAGAGCTAAAGAATGGTTGCTTTCTTTGCCTAGAAATAGTATTAATTCTTGGACAAAATGCAAAGATGCTTTCATAGGGAAATATTATCCTCCTGCTAAGATTATATCCTTGAGAAGTAGCATTATGAATTTTAAACAACTTGATAATGAACATGTTGCTCAAGCTTGGGAAAGAATGAAATCTTTGGTGAAGAATTGTCCCACTCATGGACTGACTACTTGGATGATCATCCAAACCTTTTATGCAGGATTAAATTTTTCCTCAAGGAACTTATTGGATTCAGCCTCTGGAGGAACCTTTATGTCCATCACTTTAGGTGCAGCAACAAAGCTACTTGATGATATGATGATCAACTATTCCGAATGGCACACCGAAAGAGCTCCTCAAGGTAAGAAGGTAAATTCTGTTGAAGAAACCTCCTCTTTGAGTGATAAGATTGATGCTATTATGTCTATGCTTGTGAATGGTAGATCTCATGTTGATCCTAATAATATTCCTTTAGCTTCATTGGTTGCTCAAGAAGAGCATGTTGATGTAAACTTCATTAAAAACAACAACTTCAACAACAATGCTTATAGGAATAATTTTGGTAGCAACAATTATAAGCCTTATCCTTCAAATGGTTATGGCAATTCTTATGGTAATTCCTACAGCAACAATAGAAGTGTGTCCTCTGATCTTGAAGCTATGCTTAAAGAATTTATTAGCACACAAAAAGCTTTCAATAAAACTGTTGAGGAAAAGTTTGAAAAAATTGATGATCTTGTCTCTAAAGTTGATAGTCTTGCTCATGATGTTGAAATTCTAAAACTGAAAGTTATGCCTAATGAAGTTAAAGATATTAAGTCATTTGCTACAGCAAATGCCATCCAAGTTCGAATTGATAATAATATTAGGATGTTGGCTGAATTGCATGCTAGGTGGGAAAAAGAGGAAGAACTTGAAAAAGAGAATAGTATAGTTAGAGTTTGTACTATCACCACCACTAGTAATGCTAATGTTTCACATGCTAGTAAACCTCCTACTATTGATGGTAATGTTATTGGTGTTGTAATGTCTCTACTACTTCTGCAAAGCGTTTGAAATTGCCTAAAACTGCTGAAACTTTTTCTGATAAAAGTGCTGAAATTTTTCAAACTATTGGAGACAATGGTTCCACCACCATTGACAATAATGATTTTGATTTTGATGATTGTAACATCTCTGAAGTTATTATGTTCTTGCAAAAATTAGCTAGAAGTCCCAATGCTAGCACTATTAATTTGGCTTTTACAAAGCATATTACAAATGCTCTTTTGCAAGCTAGGGAGGAGAAGTTGAAACTTAAAGCTTCTATTCCTAGGAAATTAGAAGATGGTTGGGAACCCATCATTAAGGTAAAGGTGAATGATTTTTATTGCAATGCCTTGTGTGATCTTGGTGCAAGTGTTTCAGTTTTGCCCAAGAAGCTTTATGATATTCTTGATTTGCCACCTTTGGAACATTGTTATTTGGATGTTTTTCTCGCTGATAATGCTATGAAGAAACCTTTGGGGCGAGTTAATGATGTTTTTATTACGGTAAAAATAACCTTGTCCCCGTTGATTTTATTGTTATGGATATTGAATGCAATGCATCTTGTCCTATTGTTTTGGGAAGACCTTTTCTTCGAACTGTTGGTGCCATCATTGATATGAAAGAAGGTAATATAAGGTACCAATTTCCTCTCAAGAAAGGTATGGAACACTTCCCTAGGAAGAGAATGAAGTTACCTTTTGACTCTATTGTTAGAGCAAGTTATGATGTTGATGCTTCTTCTCTTGACAACACTTGATTTTCACTTTCTGCGCCTAGCTGAAAGGCGTTAAAGAAAAGCGCTTATGGGAGACAACCCATCGTTTTTATTTGCTGTTATTTTTGTTTTCTTTGAGTCAAGGAGTTTTGTTACTTCTGTAGCAACTCCTTTGTATCTTTATTTTATCGCAATGTTGTGCCAAGTAAAGTTCTATATTGAAAGTTGATGCAAGATTTGGATTTCTGCGCAGTGACAGATTTTTAGCTGTCACGGATTTGAGCTTATCTCCCTGTAGAAAATTCAAAAAATTCTGAGAAAAATCACGCATATTCCTGAGATATGTACGCAACTTTCATTATTTTAGGCCAGATCCATCTGAGCAACTTAAGTGCCTCGAAAAAATTCGTCATTCCAGACTGTTCTGTTTTTGACAGATTCTGCCTTTTGTTTTGCATTCGCTCTTTTACTGTGTTTGTGTGGATTTCTTTGCTCCACAAAGCATTGGTGGCTGTAGCTAATGTCCAGAAGCTTTGGGATTGATTGTATCATTACAGAATATGAGAATTTTTGATTATGCACTAACCCTCTAATGAGAACTGTCTTGAGTTTGGTGTGAAGGAAGTTTTCAAGGATCAAGCGAGAAGGGTGATATTATGTGATCAAGAAGAGTGAAAAGCCTAAGCTTGGGGATGCCCCCGTGGTTCATCCCAACCATATTCAGAGAGACTCAAGCGTCTAAGCTTGGGGATGCCCAAGGCATCCCCTTCTTCATCAACAAACTTATCAGGTCATCTCTAGTGAAACTATATTTTAATTCTTTCACATCTTATGCGCTTTACTTGGAGCGTCTGTGTGTTTTTATTTTTTTTTTGTTTGAATAAATTCGGATCCTAGCAATCCTTGTGTGGGAGAGAGACACGCTCCGCTTTTTCATGTGAATACTCATGTTCTTCACTTATATTTGTTGAGTATTCTTAACTAGCTACTGCAGTGCTTTTAGCTCCTGTTTTTCATGCATCTCTTCGAGCTGTTAGCACTTGTTTATAAATACTCTCTTGCTGCATTATATTATCATTTGGAGAGTTTATGTTTAAATAAATTATTGGTGTTTGTTTGGAAGAAAGAAAATGCTACATGTAGTAGTTGGTATTGGAAAAGACATATGCATTCTTGTAGATCATTGTCTTGTTTTGATTTGATGCTTTGCAATTGTTTTGAGCTCTCAAGTAGATCATGTTTAAGCTCTTGCATCATGTAGTTAAAGCCTAGTAGTGGAGAACTACCGTAGAGCTTGTTGAGACTTGGGATGCATATTTGTTCTCTCTAAGGTCTAGATATTTTCTGGTAAAATGTTTGAGCAACAAGGAAGACAGTGTAGAGTCTTATAATACTTGCAATATGTTTTTATGTGATTCTTGCTGTACCGGTTTATACTTGTGTTTGCTTCAAACAACCTTGCTAGCCTAAACTCTGTACTGAGAGGGAATGCTTCTCGTGCATCCAAAACTTGAGCCAAAACCCATGCCATTTGTGTCCACCATACCTACCTACTATGTGGTATTTCCTGCCATTCCAAGTAAATATTTCATGTGCTACCTTTAAACTATTCAAAACTTTATTACTCCTTATTTGTGTCAATGTTTTATAGCTCATGAGGAAGTATGTGGTGTTTTATCTTTCAATCTTGTCATTTACTTCTGACAGACTTTCACCAATGGACTAGTGGCATATACATCCGCTTATCCAATAATTTGCAAAAAGAGCTGGCAACGGGGTGCCCAGCCCCAATTAATTACAACTTTCATTAATAATTCTCTTCACATGTTTTGCCCTGATTTATCAGTAAGCAACTTAATTTTGCAATAGACACTCCTCCATGGTATGTGAATGTTGGAAGGCACCCGAGGATTCGGTTAGCCATGGCTTGTGTAAGCAAAAGGTTGGGAGGAGTGTCATCTATAAAGAAACTAAAATACATGTGTAAACAAAAGAGAAGAGGGATGATCTACCTTGCTGGTAGAGATAACGTCCTTCATGGGAGCCGCTCTTTGAAAGTCTGGTTGACAAGGGGGTTAGAGTGCCCACTACCATTCGTTGACAACAACAAACACCTCTCAAATACTTATTTTGTGCTCTCTATATGCTTTCGAAAACTTAAAAAGCTCTAGCACATGATTTAATCCCTGCTTCCCTCTGCGAAGGGCCTATCTTTTACTTTATGTTGAGTCAGTTTACCTACTCCTTTCTATCTTAGAAGCAAACACTTGTGTCAACTTTGTGTGCATTGATTCTTACATATTTACTTATTGCACTTGTTATATTGCTTTATGTTGACAACTATCCATGAGATATACATGTTACAAGTTGAAAGCAAATGCTGAAACTTAATCATCCTTTGTGTTGCTTCAATGCCTTTTACTTTGAATCTATTGCTTTATGAGTTACCTCTTATGCAAAACTTTTTGATGCTTGTCTTGAAAGTACTATTCATGAAAAGTTTTTGCTTATATGATTCATTGTTTACTCTTTATCTATTTGTTAGCAAACTATAGATCATTGCTTTGAGTCACTTCATTCATGACATGAGCCTTGCAATATATTGATCAAGATTGTGTGAAAGCATGTCTCCTCAGAAATTATTTGTTGTTATCGTTTTACCTACTCGAGGACGAGTAGAACTAAGCTTGGGGATGCTTGATACGTCTCCAACGTATCCATAATTTCTGCTGTTCCATGCTTATATTATACCATTTGCTACATGTTTTATATACACTTCGTATCACTTTTATGCATTTTCTGGGACTAACCTATTAACAAGATGCCACAGTGCCAGTTCCCTGTTTTCTGCTGTTTTTGGTTTCAGAAAGTTACTTCTGGAAATATTCTCGGAATTGCACGAAACAAAAGGCCAGTCCCTATTTTTCCAGCACGTACACGGAGTCCGAAGGAGAGACGAAGAGAGCCACGAGGTGGCCAAACCACCTGGCGCGGCTGGGCCCAGCCGCGCCTGTGTGGTTTGGGCCCCTCGGGGGTCCGCCGACATCGCCCCTTCGCCTATTTATTCCCCGAGACGCGAAAACCCTAAAACACCGAGCCTTTCATCCAGAACATATTCGCTGCCGCCGCCGTCGTCAACCCTAACTCGGGGGGTTCTGAAGCTCTTCCCGGCACCCTGCCGGAGAGGGGAATCATCACCGGAGGGCTCTACATCGCCATGCCCGCCTCCGGAGTGATGCGTGAGTAGTTCATCCTTGGACTATGGGTCCATAGCAGTAGCTAGATGGTTGTCTTCTCCACTTGTGCCATCATGTTTAGATCTTGTGAGCTGCCTATCATGATCAAGATCATCTTATTGTAATGCTACATGTTGTGTTTGCTGGGATCTGACTTATATTGATACCTATGTGGAGCTGAATATTATATTATCATGTCTATGTCATTTGTGATCTTGCATGCTCTCCGTTACTTGTTGAAGCCTTGGCCACGTGAATACTTGTAACTCCAAGAGGGGGTATTTATGCATGATAGTTGGGTTCAACCTCTATTTAACCTGGGATAGTGACAGCAAGTTCTAAGGTTGTAGATGTGTTGTTGCCACTAGGGGTAAAACAGCAATGCTTTATTCAAGGATGAATGTATTGTTTACATTACGCACATTACTTAATGCAATTGTCTGTTGCTTGCAACTTAATACTGGAAGGGGTACGGATGTTAACCGGAAAGTGGACTATTTAGGCATAGATGCATGCTGGATAGCGGTCTATGTACTTTGTCGTAATGCCCAAATGAATCTCATAGTAGACACCACAGCTCACACATGCATGTTATATGCACTTATCAATTGTCAATTGCCCAGCTGTAATTTGTTTACCCAGCATGTTAGTTATCTTATTGGAGAGACACCACTAGTGAACTGTGGACCCCGGTCCATTCTTTTACATCTGAAATACAATCTACTGCAATCATTGTTCTCTACTGTTTTATGCAAACAAACATCATTTCCATTCGATACGTTTAACCCTTTGTTTTCAGCAAGCCGGTGAGATTGACAACCTCACTGTTAAGTTGGGGCAAAGTAATTTGATTGTGTTGTGCAGGTTCCACGTTGGCACCGGAATCCCTGGTGTTGCGCCGCACTACACTCCTCACCAACACCTTCGAAGCAAACCTCGTTTTCCTACTGGTCGATTAAACCTTGGTTTCATACTGAGGGAAAACTTACTGCTGCACTCATCATACCTTCCTCTTGGGGTTCCCAACTGACGTGTGACGTACAAGCAATTGTTTCTGGCACTATTAACCTAGAGCCACCAAAAAGCAAAATTGGTCACTCGACCGTTCCTTCGACTAAGTCATATTACTCACATGGGAGCGTATTCAAAAATGCTTCGACTGAAGATGCTCAAAAAAATGATTGAGATTATCCTCCATTTACAAGTAATACAGCATAATCTCGGGGGCTACTCCCATCGGGAGCACTGTCGTGCACCCGATAGAATTACGGCACAAATTTCTTCGATTAGCATATGCAGAGTAAGGGGATTTTTTAGATTGTCCTCTATTGCAAGACAATAAATCACAATCTTGGGGGCTACTCCCATGGGAGCGCTGTCGCGCTCCCATAGATTCTCAAAAGAAGATAAGAAATTCACTCGACTACAGACTCGATTAAAATGCATTAAGTACTTCACAAATCAAAGAATCAAACTTCATAAATTCCCGGACTATGCCAGTCGCAGATGTTTCGGATGCTGCATACACAAATGCAAAGGTAAGACCCGCCGAGCAATCGAGATGGACCGAGGGACGCTCCAACAGTGTTTTCCCTTGAAATTTTCCGTGTCAACAGACATGATGAAAATCCTGACGGACGCGTTAGGTATCAAAAGTTAAACTGCAGAACGAATCAGTAAGACCTACAACGACCTGAGTCGAGTCTGTCCAGTATGTTCCAGCTTCGAGTCCGGGGACTCGAACCTGATTGAAGGCTAGTATGGTTTCACCCAAATGTGCGGTTAACTGAGCTCGATTTTCGAGTGAATCAGGCCTACTATGTCAATATCCCTAGGCAAAAGTTTCAAAAGTGTTCCAGCTTCGAGTCCGGGGACTCGAACCTGATTGAAGGCTAGTATGGTTTCGCCCAAATGTGCGGTTAACTGAGCTCGATATTCGAGTGGATCAGGCCTACTATGTCAATATCCCTAGGCAAAATCTTTCAACTGCGTTCCAGGCTCGAGTCCGGGGACTCGAGTCTGACTGAAGGCTAGTATGGTTTTGCCCAAATGTGCGGTTAACTGAGCTCGGTTTTCGAGTGAATCAGGCCTACTATGTCAATATCCCTAGGCAAAATCTTTCGACTGTGTTCCAGGCTCGAGTCCGGGGACTCGAGTCTGACTGAAGACTAGTAAGGTTTTGCTCAAATAAGCAGTTAACTGAGCTCGATATTCGAGTGAATCAGGCCTACTATGTCAATATCCCTCGGTTAGCATACACATACAATCGAAACAAATTGGAGCTTGAAGAACTACATCGGGTCAGAAGAACAAATTCAGAAGACTATGACGTGCACGATGAAGGGAGCACATGCTCGATTCTTTGAGTCAAGCAAGTACTCGGGGGCTAATGACGAGGTTATACTCTGCGGGTACCCCATCATAAGGGTACCTGGTGCACGTGATGATCAAAGAAGCCCAAGGATTAATCGAAGCCCACGAAGGAAGGCCCAAGACGAAGAGTGCTTTCCAAGTTAGATCAAGTTATAGTCGGTTAAAACTTTCCATAAATGTAACCTTGGTCGGTTATGTTTCCCGGGACCCAGCCTCCTATATAAAGGCTGGGAGGGTGATCGATCAAGGCAAGCAAAACCATAGCCACCAGAACCCCGTGAGATCAACAGCTCGCCGGACCTTTGTAACCTTCATATCCACATAATCAATACAGACAAGCAGGACGTAGGGGTTTACCTCACTCGAGGGCCCTGAACCTGGGTAAATCCCGCTTGTCAGCCGTCGATTCCACCAATACTACGCGTTCTCTACCACATAATCAACCCTAGGTATAGCAACCATGGGATTTGCCGAGGACACCCCTCGTCAGTGCTTTCCCAGGTTCGCTCATGTATCCAACTCAGTGAGTAAGCGAGGTGGTACTAAACATTTTTTTGACATTGTACACCCACAGGCATACATTACTTGTATTGATAACAATATGGATATAGAGATGACACGAATACAAGCAACATAAAATTAGGAGAAAACAAGCGATTAAACTGCTGCAAACCGCCGTCGCTGCAACTACCAAGTATCCACGTCTTCCGCCGTGGCCGGAGAAGAATAACACCAACAGTTGGTCCACATCTAGACATTGAATAAACCTCTTACCACAAGGCGTTAATAAGACGCAATATCCGCCAGCCCCGTGAGACTGGATCTATTCCGATAAGTAACATCGATCGGAGGAGCCCTCCGAGCTTTTTTAACGTCGGATCTGGGGCCAACGCCACCCCACCCATCAATAGGCAGCCGGATCCCCCACCATATTCCGCAGATCCATAGTAGTCAACACCGCCGCACTCCAAGAGTAGCCCTTTGCCGCCGTCACGACTAAACGCAACGTCAGATTGAAACCGCTCCAATAGTTGGACTCCGCAAACCTCTCGTCGGCGCCAGCAACACCTCCGACGAGAAGGAGCATGGGCTGGAAGACCATTATTTCTGCTAGCACCCTCGGCATCAGCCCCGCCATGACGTCGACGGAGGAAACACGAGAGAAACATAACACGAACGAGAGCTGGAGCTCCCCTTCCCCGTGCTGCCAAGACGGTGAGCGGGAAGGGGACGACAGATCATCGGTGAGGAACTCTGCCTGCGGTGGTACTGGAACTAAACTTTGTACCGTGTTCGTTGTTTGCTGGAGAGGTGCAGGTTTTTGTTTTGTTTCTTCTTTTTTTAGATTAAGCTGGAGAGGTGCAAGTGCATCTGTAGGCCAGCTTGTGGCAAAGGCGACAGGAGCAAGGAAGAATCCCACGTACACTCACGTGCAATGGAGGGGTAGAGGCACCGGTGGCCCATTCCAGCTTGTTACACTACGTGGGCTGTTGAGCTGATAGTAGTGAGAGGCTGCGGTAGATTTCGCAAACCCTATATATCGCGGGAGATGATTTACACCGCCTGTTTGCACCGCATAGTACGTGCGCCGCCTACGTGAGAAGTTTAATGGGCCGGCCCACGAATTTCGCGCGCTGGCTTCTTCTTCTTCCTCGTGCGCTGGTGTGACTAGCGACGCGGGTTCGATTGCCCATAGCGAATTTCTTTTTCTTTTTCTTTTGCGAGCTGGCTTCACGTGCAAGCACAACATTCATGCGCGCATCAGGCCTTCCGTCGGTCGTCACGTTGATTGCACGTGGCTTTTTCTTCAAATTTATTGTAGCAGTTCTTTAAATGGTTCCGTACTTGTTTTCTTTTGTAGCAGACTGTAAAATGTGCGAACAATAAAATTTTAGAAGAACAAAGACTAAGGAAAAAATATGGACATTTTAAATTTGGAACCAATTTAAATTTGGAACCATTTTGAAATATGAACAAATTTCAAAATTTGGAACCATTTTAAATTTGTAACCACTTTTAAATTGGGAAGCATTTTCAAAATTGAACCATTTTTAAATTTGGAACCATTTTCAAAATGGAACCATTTTTCAATTTGGAACCATTCTCAAAATGGAACCATTTTCAAAATGGAACCATTTTAAAATTTTAAACCATTTTATATTTGGAACCATTTTCGAATTTGGAACCATTTTAAATTTAGAACCATTTTAAATTTTCAAAATGGAACCATTTTCAAATTTTGAACCATTTTTAAATTTGGAACCATTTTTCAATTTGGAACCATTTTCCAAATGGAACCATTTTTAAATTTGGAACCATTTTCAAATGGAACCATTTTTAATTTGGAACAATTTTCAAAATGGAACCATTTTAAATTTGGAACCATTTTTAAATTTGGAACTATATTTAAATTTGGAACCATTTTCGAACCATTTTAAATTTGGAATAACCATTTTCAAAAATGATCAATTTTCCAATTTGGAACCATTTTTAAATTGGAACCATTTTAAAATCGGCACCATTTTAAATTTTGAACTATTTTCTAAATGAACCATTTTAAAATTTGGAACCATTTTCAAAATGGAACCATTTTTAAAAATTGAATAATTTTCGAATTTGGACCTTTTTTATTTGAAACCATTTGAATAATTGAATTTGGACCATATTAAAACGAAACCGTTTCAAAAAATGAACAATTTTATATTCGGAACCATTTTTAAATTGGGAACCATTTTCAAATTAAATGGACCCATTTCAAAAATGGACAATTTTTGATTTGGAATCATTTCCAAAATGGAACCATTTTTTAAAAATGAACAATTTTTAAAAAGAACCATTTTAAATTTGGAACCATTTTTAAATTCGGAACCATTTTTACATTTAGAACCATTTTAAATATTAACAATTTTCAATTTTGGAACCGTTTTTAATTCGGAACCATTTTCAAAATATAGAATCATTTTTAATTTAGAAACATTTACAAAATGGAACCATTTTTTAAAAGGATCCATCTTTGAAAATTCGGAACCATTTTTTTCATTCGGAACTTTTTTAAAAAATAAGAGCATTTTTTCGGGCTGGAACCATATTTCAAAAAAGGAACAATTTCGGTTTGGAACCATTTAGAAAAGGGACCATTTTCGAAAAATGAGAACCATTTTTTCAAAAACACGAACCATTTTCATTATAAGCGAAAATTAAAACATAAAAACGAAATAGAAAAACGGAAAACAAAAAATAAAAGCGAAAAAAGAAAACATAAAAGAAAACATAAAAACAAAACAGGAAAAGAAACAAAAAAAAGGAAAACGGAAAATAAAAAGAAAAGAGATAGAATAAAACGGAAAACAGAAGAAAAAAAACGAAAATCCCGAACTCGAGAATAAAAGTAGGAATAATGAACTATGTACGTAAACACGTTCGTAGCGCAGTGGCCACGTTCCCTTACAGGCTCGGGTAGGTCGGGGGTTCGAATCCTTCCTGTGCAAAATTTGTCTCACATTTTTAGCTGTTGGCGAGTGCTAAATGGGCCGGCCCAAAAAAGCTTCGCGAAGGAAGTCGTGTAGGCGCCCCGAAATTCAGGGGCGCCCGCGGGCGGCATTTAGGAACCGCGATATATCGCCTTTAGCGAGTCGTAGTTAGGGCTCGCCCGTTATGTTTCCCGCTTGGGCCGGCCCATTAGTACTTCTCAACAGCAGAAAAGAGAAGAAAATAGGTTGCAGAGGCGAGATTCGCCTTTAGCGAGTCGTATTTAGGAGTCGCCCGTTATGTTTCCCCGCTTGGGCCAGCCTATTAGTACTTCTCAACAGTAGAAAAGAGAGCAAAATAGGATATATCATTATTTTTCCTTCTATTATTTCTGTTTTGGGTTTTGGGTTTTCGTTTTTGTTTCCGCTTTTTTTTTGTTTTATTCTTTCATTTCTTTATTTTTTGTATCATTTTGATTATTTAGTTTAGTTTTATTTTCCTTTATTTGAAAACTATTATCCCCCCATCCAATCCCCTTCCTGATAAAAAAAATTCTACTACTACTCATAGTTTGGAGGAGAGGGCTAGCACAGGAGTGTTTTCTCAATAAAAACTTGATTTTTTCATAGCACCCGACAGTTTCAACAAATCCCCTAGAATTACGCAGCATTACAGGAACAAGAACATCTTATATGTGTACGAAAAACCTTGATCAGGAACAAGAACATCCCACACACTACTACTGAAACAAGAATATATCATCGGTTAATAAATAATGGAACAGTGATCTGATAGTCAAAATGGTAGTGGCCTGGAAGAACTCCTTGTTCCAGTTTTAATATCCCTAATATAGTGTATTATATTTAATTATTAAAACCCTTAGTTTATAATATGATTGTTTCTTTCCCAAAGGAAAGCATGCAATTCAAGTTACCAAATATATAACCACCATCCGCGGCCCTAGTACGCATTATGGGCTGCACAGGGCAATTACAGGTGTATCTTGAGGTTTTGATTGAAATTACAGGATCGAGTAGTACGCACAAAAAAAGAGTTGCTGAACAGGAAACGTGATCACTCGTAGACTAGTACTCCTCAGGACGAATCGTGGTCATTCCTCCAGCTTCAAAACCAGCTTCGTTGGATGCTGGAGAAGTTGGCTCTGCAGCTCTTCTTTCAGCTTGTCGTCACAGCAACCCTTAAGCAAGACTACCTTGAGTTCATTTAGATTCTCCAGGCCGGAGAACTTCACCAAAGACCCATTGCAGCAGTGAGCCTTCAGCAGCTCAAAACTCCGCATTGTGTTTGCTCCAAAGGTAACATCTAAGCTGGAGACTAAAGCAATTTCAAGGACCTTGACCTTTTCATAAGAGCGCTCCTCCAGTCCATTCACGTTGACACAAAAATGGAGCTTACTATCTTGGAGCAGCTTGATACCAAGAGTGCATAATTTGTCCTTGTCCAGCTGCACCAACAAGGATTCCAAATAGACATGACCCAAGATTGAAGAGGAGAGCTTCTCAATGTTTTTCTTGTTGATGCCGGACACTCCGAGCTTGCGCAATTGGGTGAGATCCTTGAGCTCTTTGAGGATGGCCTTCCCCCCTGATGCGCCAATGTTAACAACACCGAGCGTATGCAACGCTGTCAGTTTGTCAATCCTTCCAGGTACCATAACACCAACTAGGTGGTGCTGTACGCAGAGTTCGGATAGTGAAAGACATGGTGCTGATGATTGCTCTGCTAGGAGGGAGGTGCCGGCACGAATGTACTGCAGCTTCTGTAGCTTGGTAATGCTCGCTGGCAGTTTCACTATCGAGGTGTGTCTGATATCCAGAGTCTGGAGCTGCCTGAGATCACCAAATGAACTTGGCAAGCACTGGATCTTATTGCATCCTCGCAGTGAGAGGAACTTGAGACGACGCAGCTGCTTCAGCATCTGCCTGAGATCAGCATCCTCTACACCCGATGCATCTTCTAGATCAAGCACCCGGAGCAGCTTCATGCTTTCGGAGATGAAAAATTGTTTCCACTCCCCGAACACCGTAAGTGACCTTAGCCTTGAGAAGTCCATGCTCTTGAACACGATCTTGTCCCTGTCCCAGCTGTCCCTTATGATGAGATGTCGCCCGGTGCGTTGGGTGGTCACGTCGCAGCAGCCTTCCAGCTCAAAGACGAGGTTCTCCTCCATCCGCCGTGAGACAATATATTCACGGATGAAACCATTGACACGGCATGAGATCATCTTTGTTTCACCCGATGGGGTATCGACTGACTCTGGTGGATGCTGGATTATGCTCAAATCAAGGAGATTGGAGAAGAACTTCTCCCCATTTTGCTCTGCTGCTTTGTCTTCACTGTCCCTAGAGTAGCTTTCCGCAACCCACCGCCTCACCACGCGTCTCCGCCGAATGCTCCGATCTCGGGGGAAGAGTGACATGTAAAAGATGCACGGTTTGAGGGAATCAGGGCAACTACGGAAGTAGTTATACATCCAACCAAATAGGCCACGTAGGCTGTCGTACTCTGGATTGGTCTCCAGTGTGTGCATAAATCTGTCATTGGTAGAACCCACGGTATCCATTAGTGTGACAGTCTTCTTAGCCAATACACCAGCTATTGCAACTATTACTTCTGGAAGCCCACCACACTTGAGAATAAGGTCTTTTAGCTTCGGTTCTTCTTTGAGATTCTTCAGAGTGGATGATGGGTTCTTCCTATCCGCCTGTTGTTCAATCAATTTGAGAAATAATCGTTGTTACTATGGTAAAGACAAATTGCATTGGATTTTACTGTTTTACTCAGAAAATAGAGAGTGAGAGGCAGGCATAAACATGATATATATACATGCATCAATTCAAGAGAATAATGTGAAAGCAAATAAAATAATCATTAAACCTGTCTAAATTATATACAAATGATAAAAATGTAAGGGGGTAGAAAGGTACGGAAGGAATAGTATATTACTTTCTTTTACTAAAGGCATATAACATTACGTAAACCGGACAAAACTGGAAATTTATGAAATACGTTTACAGTAATGCCAATGTCACTAAAACAATCTACATAGTGATAAGTTTCACTATTTAGATATCTAAGATAGTAGTCAGTTTTATGTCATGTCTTCATCACTTACGGAAAGGCGAAAAAGCACTTTTTCTGCATGACGAGTTATGATTGTAAGATCGCGCATATTGGAAAATAAATAGAAGGAGCTAAGACACAGAGAAGTTTTTTGTGAGTAAACACACCTCCTGGTGGAAGAGATCAAAGGCTGCGTCAGCTTGAAGACCTTTGACATTAAACACGAGCTCTTCCTTGTCCGCGCAACATGTGGCGATGCTTGCTTCAGTTGAAATGGCGATGATAACACTTTTAGAGGATCTAGACAATAATGCAGCTTTGATCAAGTCCCATTCTTCCTTGCACTGCAGATCATCAATAACAACGAGGCAATAATGTTTTTCCAAAAGATCACAACACTTGAATGGGGTTTTTGAATCTTATCGTTTCATGGTTAACAGTCTCCTTCGCTTGAAAAGATTCAGAATGAAAATCCAAAAGTAAGCTCCGAGAGAAGTCCCTTAAATTGAATGGATGGGATACGTCTGCCCAACCATACTTTTCAAATAGGCCCTCAGTAAGAATTCTGTCGCAGAACAAGTTTCTTACGAGAGCTGATTTCCCAACGCCAGCTATTCCCCAGACAGATATAACTTGAAGAGAGTTAAAACGTGCAAAGGTTGTACACTGACGAAGCTCATTCATTTCCAATTCACGTCCAATCATGGGATACTTTCTCATCCAATCAGTAGCTGCATTGGTCTTAGAGGTGACAACTGTGGCTGGGCTCACTCCGTTTTCGGCTGGTATCTCCTCAAGTTTCTCTCTATCACCTTGAGATCCCTGAAAATAAGAGAGACCGAAGTCAAACTGATGAGCAAAGCTAGGCCTTACGAAATAACACCACCAAAATCAAGTTTAAGTAAATAACAAGAAATAAATTGCATGAGACTGTAACTGGTCTACTTTTGAAAGTTTTAGCAGGTTTGGTTAATTAGTGAAAGAAATAAGAAGGAATCTAAAGGAAATATATGCTGGTTGTCATGTTTCATGCACTAACCAACGCAATCAAAAGTCCGAACTGGTGGAAAGGGCTAGTGCAATCTCCATATACACTTAAACACCCCCTCTCACGTGGACAAACAGGGGGCGCTCTGACACCATGTCATGTTTCATGCACTAGCCAACGCAACCAAAAATCAAAAGTGATGGAAAGGGCTAGTGCAATCCACATGTACACTTCAAAACCGGTAAACAAGCCCAAAGTTGGCTATGAGTTCAACAAATTATTAGAAGCATATGGAAGGAAGTGCAAAGAGATGTCGATGGAATCGATTTAACATCCTCTTCCACCCGTGGGAAGTGCAGGAACTCATTGTGATGCACAACTGCACACTACCTTGCTTCACCTGGAGGTGAGCACAAGTTTTTCCATTCTATGCTATGGAGAGCCGTTGTAAGACAGTGGGATAAGGCTATTATTAGTTTCACTAGCTTCAAGTTGAAAACCCCTATTACCAATATGAAAGTTGGGTTCTTGGTGTTGGAAGTTCAATTTGCATTTTCTTTGCCTTGGAAAGTTTATGCCCCCAAGTGAAAAAACATTTACACTATCAATTAGAAGATGAATGCCCATGGGTTGGAAGTTGAGGCTCTTTTGAACTGACTGTTAAATTGGTTATTTCAAATCTTTGATTATGGTAATAAAGTTTGTTTGCCTTTTTAGTTCAAACCTAATATAATAATGAACAAAGTCCACATGCATCAAGGTCAACTTGCGCCACCAACAAATTAGTGGTCAGCGTCATGACAAATAATCCATGATTTACACAATAAACACTAAAATATAGTATTACACACTTTATCTAACTTATCAAGTATTATTCTCTTGTCCTAGAACTGCAGCAGTCTAATTTGGAATAAACTACTGATGCACACAATTATATTTTTCACCCGAGGGCGATATATATCTATCGCCCAGAAAAAAAATCCATATAGATGTATTCAATATTTTCCGTCATGATGATCAGATAATGATAGAATGTGTGCATTGGTGATTGTACTCATTAGCATCTAAAGATGGTGAGTAAAAATGAATTTGGGGTAGTAATTTTGCTGAATGTAAATGACGATGTTCTAGGCTTTACCTCTCTGAAGGCATAAACCGAGTGGTCAGCGGAGAACTGCTTCAGCTCCAATACATGGTATGAATGTCCCACGCACAAGCTTGCTATTTCAAATTGCTGAGTGGACACGATGATCCAGCTGCCATTCTTCTTGTCAGGAAGAAAAGTCCTGATAGCATCCCACTCAGCCATGGTAGACAGGTCTTCCAAGACGATGAGATACCTCACATCGTTGACTTGCCGCACAAACTCGCTGAGGTAATCGCCTTGGGTGGCCTCGGACCTCGTCAGGACGCCTCTGAGTGCTTCCTCGTGTAATTCTTTGCAAGAGTTTGCATAGAACTGCGCGGTCAATCCCCGGACGAACTCGTGTGGATTGAAAGGATGCGTGAGCTTCACCCACGCGCGGCAGGCGAAGTTCTGGCAGGTCTCCGGGTCGTTGTAGGCCTTCCTGATGATGGATGTCGTCCCGAGCTCGCCGCCGGTCCCCCACACCGAGATTACCTGGAGACCGTCGTCTTTCTTGGTGATGAGCTGGGTGAGATCCCCATGCTGCCGTTTCACGATGTCAGTTGCCTCGACGAGCATGCTGAACGCGGCCGCGCCCATGGCGGCGCGGGCCGCCGCGGGGGGCTGCTTCTGCACGACGGTGGGCTTGGAGCCGGAGTCGCTGATGAGGCTGTAGCGCGCGTTCCTGGAGCTGACGTCCTCGACCCGGGTCTTGAGCTGCCGTATCTCGGCGACCGCCTCGTCGAGCGGCTGCGTGGCCGCGGCGATGAAGGAGGGGAGCAGGCGGCGCCACCACTGTGACTTCCTGTCGAGGTGGAGGACAAACTCGATGCAGTCCTCCACGTCGTAGGCGAGCTCCCGGATCTGGCGCACCCAGGTGCGCACCACGATGTTCCTGGTGCGCTCGTCGTCGGCGAGCTTCAGGAAGGATTGCATCATCTGGAACTCGCCGGTGATGAAGACCAGGTCCCGCTGCGCGCTCTGCCGGAGCCTGGAGTCCTCCTCGATGGCCGTCTGGGTCTTGGTCAGCGCCCCCTCCACCACCGATTTGGCCAGGCCGACCGCGAGGTCCGCCATTGCTAGCTGCCGACTCGGTCTCTGCTCTTGCTTGGGTTGTTGGGTGATTGCTGCGGTCTGTATCTAGAAGATTTGCATCGAGTGAGCACCTTGAGATGGGATTCTTATTGGGAAAACAGCAGCGACATTATGGTGAAAGTGAATGATTCTTGAAACAATAGTACTGTACTTTGCTAGAGTTGACTCGGAGTCGTCTATCCTTGCAAACGGAAAGAGAATATAGTTAGTTGTCTTCGTTAGTTCGTTTCCGTTCACTCGCTTTCTTGCCGTTCGCTTTAGTTCACTCGCTTTCGTTTCACGCCCCTTTTTTTGACGGGAGAGGGGCCTCGACCCTCGAAGAACTTCACTGTCGGAGGGGTACAGACTCTAGCAAAGATGAAGCGAGGAATGCTTCCTTACGCGCGTAAGGGCGAGTCAACGTGTCGTCTCCTTCCTCGACGGCGGCCGAGTCGGAGCCGCCGCAGCCGCGGCGGAGGCGAGCCCGAAACTTATCTTCGGGGGTCCGGGGGTTGGGGTCACCGGCGCCGGAGAAGAGGGGTGAGGTTAGAGGGATGCCCGGGGCGGCGGCGGACCTACGGAGGAGGAGAATGGGGCAGGGCGGGGCAGACGGCGTTTCGACCGACGGTGGCTGTGGCGGCGGGTCTTCTTCCTCCGCGGCGGCGGTGGAATCGTGCGAGCGCACGTGCGAAAGCTAGTATCCCCGAGATGAAGCAATAAAAACATTCACACAGGACCCTAAAATAAAACTAGAAAAAGCAATCAAGTCTGGTCCACCCCGCAGAACCAGGGACTACATCGTCGACCACCTTGACGTCACCGGGACGCGAAGGCGGTGGATGTCGACAAGAGTCTTTAAGAAGGGCCTCTATACTAATGGTTGAACATGCGTCATAGGTAGCGCCTGAAAAGGCCGCCTCCTCGGCCACGGATCATGGTGGCAAAACAAGTCCATCATGTAGGGATCTCCAAATCACAACTTCAAACTTCCCCTCCACCGCCTGGAGTGGAGTCGAAGATAACAACAACGCCCACCATCTTCTCCCTGCTGGCACCATGCGCCAACGAAAAAGAGGCCTACCATCAACACCACCCAGATCCAAGCCTTCACCTCGAACCAGGGCCTTCTTGGAGGAGTCCACGATGAAGCAGCTCTCCACTACCTTCAGCTCCGACTGCCGGAGCACCTTGGTGCAGAGAGGAAATCCCAGGTAGCGCATATATGACCCGAACAAACTGGCACCCTACTAGCTACAGGCATTAGGCCCAAAGTTGACAGTTCGTCGTAAAATCACCTAGACTACTCTATACATACATGGCCAGTCCTCTCATCCAGACTCCAAGCGGCAAGGCCGCCAGGAACGAGACAGGGGAGGGTCACGGTGCGCGGGGGGGGGGGGGGGGGGGGGTTGACTCTCAAAGAAACTGGGGAGGGAGGAGAGACGAGGGGAGGGGATGAGAAAAGTGTGTGTGTCTATTGCTTTTCACGCCCTAGCCTCTGAGTTCTCGTGGCCGAGTCTCGATGTGGCCTGTTCGGTAGGTATAGACCTGGCCATGGGCATCCCAGACCGGACGGCCTGACTTAACCCTGCTAGAAAATTATGGGTCGGGCCTAATTATTTAGTCTAACGGTCAGATCAAGCCGGTCTTGGTCTGGATAAATTTATAGATTATAACGGAGGCCCGACCCGAGGCTAGACAAATCGATGTTTTTACCATGTCCAGACTAGGTCAGACCCAAATTTTCAGCCCGACTGTCAGGTCGTGCTTGGACCTGGATTTTTGAACACCAGGCTTTTTTAATCTCATCTGGAGATATGGTCAGGTCTAGATAGTGAGATACATCCTAGTCATGTTTGGTTGCTTGACAGCCCGACGTTTTTACAATGTTCTGATCGTGCTTAGATCCAAATTTTTGGCCCGACGGTCGCGCCGTGTTTGGGCCTGGATTTTCAACACCGGTCTTTTTTTAGGCTCGTCTAGAGATACGGCCAGGTCTATTGATACATCCTTATCATGTTTGGTTGCTTTGATAAGAACCAATTAGACTTCTTCATGCATATTTTAGATGCTTGTAGGAAAAAACACATTATTCATCCGGCTGATTGTTCTCAACAATCCGCCTTGTGGCGAAAACAAATGGAGACAATGTTACGCTCCACAATCCTTTTACTTATCCTCCCTTGCGCTCCAAAATTTTCCATTGGGTCGTCTTCCCCATTACTCAAGATGGCCGGGCATAAAAATGCATCATGAGGCGGGGATTCGCCCCTTTGCTTCGCCGGGGCATTTCAGACGCCGAGGCAGTGTCCTGGGGATGGAGGAGCAGCATCGACTACGAGCAGCTAGTGGCGTCCGCGGGTGCTTGTCGTCGTCCTCGGCCGTGCGGGCGGCGAGGTTGTGGTGGGAGGCGGTCGTGACGTGGTGGTTGCTCCGGTGTTTCCTACATCAGATATGCAGGTTGGCCCTCTTTCCCTATTGGCTCTCTCCCCCACCATATCTATTTGCCTCCTTTGCTGGATCTGGTAATGGGTGCGGTGTTGGTGGTGTGAGATCGGGACCAGGAGAAATCCATAGTTGGCTAGTCATGGCGGTGGTGTAAGAAATATGCCCAAGAGGCAATCATAGAGATGATGTTATTTCGATGTATCCATAATTTGTAATAATGTGCCTTGAATAATATCTTTATATTGATTGGCAAGTACGTGACTTCTTTGTGAAACTCATTACTTGTATGGTTATTCTAAATATTTCTCTAGTTGGAGTTCATGTGAGGACATACTTGAATATTAGACTAGCACATGTATTGGTTGATGACTATGTTTCGCAAGTCATAGACATGGAGATGTCAAACTAATAATGTGGACTCATGTCATGAACATGGATTGGGCTGACCCACCTTTGGACAATGCAACAATGTTCATAGTTCTTTCTCTACATGATTTGTATGATTTGTCCTTAGACCTGAGATTATCGCATGTACTCGAGATGTGAATCGACCTACCTTGCGTTATCAAACGCTACACCGTGACAGGGTAGCTATAAAGGTAGTTTTCGGGTTTGTCATGAAGCATGCTGCGAGGCATGGTCAGACAAGGTGGGATTTGCCCCTCTCTACTTGAGAGAGATATCTCTCTGACCCACTGAGTGCTCGGACCAAAAATACATGGCCTTGCTACATAAGGTTAAGAGTTAAGCTAGTAAAGGGATTCCAAATCACAGGATCGAGAAAAGAGTGGTTAGCTAGGAGCTCGACTAAATATCGTGAGGCAAAGGGAATAGCATGTACTATACAATGTGATGGTTCGTCCAATGCGATCTTTATGTATGTTTAGGAGTTGTCACATCTAGAAGCCGCTACCAACTATTGGCCGAGTAGGTATACTCGCGTCATGTCTAAACGTGCGTGAATCTCTAGGGTCACACACTTAAGTCAGTGGAAGCATAATTCGGATTGGATCCAAATTGGGCTGGGAATAGACTCCAAATTGGGCTTCTATTGTGGCGGCCCATTATGGGGAGGTCTATATAAGGAGAGGAGGCTGTGTGTTTTTGGGTTGCTCATTCTTCACCACATTCCATCGCGGGGACCTAGCAGTCCGGCGAGCGGTGCCTCCACGCCGCACGTGTGGATCCCAGAAGTGCCGCATCTGTAGCACTTGGATGAGCCGCCGAGAGGTGCTGTTCATGGGAGCGACTGGATCGGAGAGGATTGTGCGTCTACCTTGGCCCGACTCGCTTCGCCGACTTTGGCACAACACATCGCGTTTAGTGGTAATCCCATGATCTATAGCTACAGCCAGTGGCAGAACTAGGGGGGACCAGCAGGTGCCGTGGTCCCCCTATGCATGGTTACATCAAGCAATTTTTTATGCATATAAGGCTAGATTAGGTATGATTTTGGAGAAAATTGTATGTTTGGCCCCCTCTAACAAGAGATTAGCATGTTTGGTCTCCCTTGATGCTCAATCCTGCTTCCGCCCCTGGCTACAGCAGTTTCCTGGTTGATGCGGTAGAAATTTTTGATTTGCGCTAGCATAGCCTACTAGTTTTCCTATAGGTGGCGACGCCCCCGAGCGCCGAGATCCCTCCTGAGGCACCGTTAAGGTCTCAGTCTCCCCTCCCCGGCCCCTGCTCTTGGGTGAAAACATGGCCACGACAGCGCCTTGTGCGTCGCTTCCTCCTTGGAGGTGTTGCCTTGGGAACATTTGATGCTGGTTGAGGGCTGCCAAGGTGGTTTAGGTGGCTGGTGGTGGTGGTGTCCGAGTGGTGGCGTCTTCGGCGAGGTTCGTGGATTCGCAGTCTTCTTGTTCTGTATGTGCTCCGTCCTCCTCCTAGTGATTTTGTTTGTCGACGGGGCCGTGCCCTTGATCCCCTGCGATAGTTAGAGCATCTCCAACAGACGCGTTCGGCGCCGCGCGCTATATTTTGTATCCAGCGCCAAAAAGGCATTTTCGGACGCGGCGCGCTGGTTTTGCTTTTCCAGCCGCGCTATAGTTTAGCGCGCCAAAACGCAGCGCCCCAGCGGACGCCCAAAAACTCCAGCGTGCGCGGCTAGCCGGCGCTAGACAAAAATGAAAACAATATGATAGTTCAAATATAGATAAATACATTGCGTAGAATAAATATGCAAACCAACATGATAGTTCAAATATAGAATAAATACATGACATAGTTCTACGCATAGTTCATCAAACCACAATCAAGTTCATGCAAATAAAGTTCATACAAACAAGTGAAACAAGAGAAACATCATCGATCATGCATCATCTTCTTCCTCTCTATTTTCTTTCTCCTCATCACTTTTCCCATCATTTGCTGCATCCTCCCCCGCATCTTCTTCAACCGCCCCATTCTCAACTTGGACGGTGTTCCCACTACCTTCAAATGCACCATCGGAAGGCACGTGAGGCATACCGGAAGCATTGCCTCCACCCATAGAAACCCCCATGCCAACCGGAGGTGCACTCGGCCCTCCCATGTTACCCATGCCTCCATATCCTCCCATGCCAACCGGAGGTGCACTCATCCCTCCCATGCCACCCATGCCTCCATATCCTCCCATGAGAGACCCAAAACTCATGCCACCAACACCTCCCATGCCTCCATAGCCTCCCATGTTTGTGCCCATGCTTCCGAAGCCACCCATTGTACCTCCCATGCCTCCAAAGCTTCCCATGCCACCCATGGTGGCTCCAACACCTCCCAAGCCTCCAAAGCTTCCCATGCCACCCATGCCACCCATGGTAGCACCAACACCTCCCAAGCATCCCATGCTTCCCATGCCACCGAAGGTAGGACCAACACCTCCCATGCCTCCCATGCCCATCATCTTTTTTTGAACCATGAGTTGATCACGGCATATGTTGAGGTACTCGTTTTGCCTCTCGTCAAAGTGTGACGTATCCATGAAGAAGAGGTACTTCTCATATTCCATAACCCGCGCTTGTTCATCCATTTGCAACTTCTTTTCCTCCAATGCCACCCTCCTCTCCTCCGCCGCCACCTTTCTTGCTTCGATTGACGCCTCTTGTGTCCTAGCCGCCCTCCTATCCTCCGCTTGTTGCTTTCTTGCTTTCACCATTTCGTCCATCGCTTGAGCCCTCTTCATCATCATCACCAACATTTGTGACGAGTTGCTCAATGTTTGGATAGGTTGGCACATCTAGTAAGCCCTCACGCTTCTTCCACTTTTCTTCATCCTTCAACACATACATCGTAGCAATGAGACATCACAAAAGGCCTCCCTCTCTTCGCCTTGCCATTCTTCCCCTTCTTATCTTCCCCTCGAAACAAGCCTTGTGCAATGTTGAGCTACACATAGAACCATACAAGAGAACAAGTTAACACACAAATGGTGAAAGTAAGAAAGCAACAATGAAATTGCCACACAAAGAAATGCCACTTACCCTATCCACATCATTTGTGCCGCTTGGGTTGATGGAGTCAACCGCCGTCAAACACGCCGACCACTTTTGACAATCGGAGTTTATCAACGACAACCGGGAACGAAGAGATCTATTGCTACGCTCAACGCCACTCTTGTTGCGTGCGTCAAAGTACACCTTCATCCTATCCCAATATGTGTTATAAGTTTGGGCCGTCGCAACGGAGGCATCCAAGGACACATTCAACCACGCGTTGCATAGCAAAACATCTTCTTTTGTGCTATAGTTGCCCGCCCTTCCTTTCGGTGTCTCCACCAAACCCTCACCATCCTCATCCATATCCTCATATTCATGATCCTCATCATGAATTTCATTGTTTTGAGACCATTGAGAAGTGTTGGATCCAACACCCATGGTTGACAAGTATGCATCATCATCCAAACTACAAAGACGGTGAAAGTAACTATAATTTTGCTACACATATGCACATTTCATAGCAATCAACAACAAAAAAGAAAAGGAAAAAATTTCATACCTTGTGTGCATTTGATCAAACACCATGGGCGCGTCGGGTGGCAGCTCCGCTTCCGGTTGCGTCGGCGCTTGGAAGGGCGGAGGCGGGGGTGGCAGATGCGCTTCCGGTTGCGGCGGCGCTTGGAAGGGCGGTGGCGGCGGCGCTTTCCTCACCCGCTTTGCAGCCGGTTCCCCCTTCTTCCCCTTTTGTGCCGCCGGCTGCTTGGCGCTGACCTTGCGCGGCTGCGCAGCAGGCGCCCGCGCGACGCCGTCGACGGAGTTCGCCCGGGGCGCCATGAAAAGGCCGCGCGCGAGACCAACGGGAGGAGCGGCGGCGCCGGTGGAGGTGGCAAATCCCGCGCTAGGGTTTGCGGCGGCGCCGGCGAGCGAGGGGTCGCGCAGGTAGGGAGGGGTCGGGGGGACGTCGGAGCGGCCGTCCATCGCCGGAATTTCGCCGGCGGCGGCGCGGGAGGGGCGAGGGCGGGAGAGAGAGCGCGAGCGGCGGGAGATTTCACCGGCAGTTGGGGGATTCGCGCGCGTTTTTCTTTTCCCCGCGCGCTGGACGGCAGGCCGCAAATAAACAGCCGACGGTACCGCTTCGTCCCGCGCGCTGGACGGTTATCGCGCGCGCGGTTCTTTTCGCGCGTCTGCTGGAGCATGCGAAATGGCCCCGCGCGCGTCAAACGACCGTATATCCCGCGCGCGGCGTTTTTGCAACGTCTGTTGGAGATGCTCTTATGCCAGGGGCTATGGAGTGGTTGGGGTCCCGTCGGGTTCTTGTGTTCGTCATCGACATCTCTGCATCTCAGTGCCCTGCTCCTTGTTCATCAGGGATCATTGCCCCATCGTACACTCTTCGGTTCGTCAACTCTGGGTCTTCGACAGTTTAGCCTCAGAGGTATGTCAGCTCCGGCCAAGTTTCCCTGGTTTCTTCCCTTTCACACGATTGCTTCCTCTGGCGCTGCGCGTCGGCCGTCGGGTGAGGCGACTGATATCGTCTCGGGCATCGATTTTCCTCCTTCTAATGAATTTGACATGCAGCCCAGCAGGAGTTAAACTCCTATTTGTCTTAAGAGGAGCGTTTTAATTGTACGGGAACAAGACAAACAGGGTGAATAATTCCGTAAAAAATCCACGTCGCTGAAAATGGATATTACAAGAATGCGACCAAAGTAACAGGAAAACATGAAGTGCATCATGGCACCCGGCTTATAATAATGTAAGACAAACACTGAAGAATTGGTTCATCAAAAGTAGACCTTGTCTGGTCCCTGAGGCTCGCAGTTGACCTCATGGAACACGATGACCTCGGGGCCCGGCGGCGCGATCGGCAGACCGAGCAGGCAGCTGAAACCCAGCTTACGCTTGTTCCCGATATGATCAAGCCCGAGGTAGGTGATCTCCCCGGAGAGGCGCACCTCGACCCTGAACACGCCCGTCGCGTTCTGCTTCGTGAAGTCGTCCACAGCCGCCGCGTCCAGCACGTCCGAAGGGACCTCCCCGACGGCGTCGACGACCTGCACCTTCGTCTTCAGCGGCTCCTGCTTGTGCCTCTTGCCGGCGACGGTGGCGTTGTACAGGCGCCGGTCGTGGAAGACGAAGGTGGCCACGAGGGGCTTAGTGTGCTTCATGACGGCGCCGCTTGGGTTGCGGACGGCGAGAGCGACAGACATGTTGAAGGCGAAGACCGACGCGCCGGTCGGTCTGGTGGCGAAGGCGAAGCCGTTGAGACGGGCGTCCACGATCTTGACCTTGACGCGGGGGGTGACGGCGAAGCGTAGGATGACGACGGTGATGGCCGCGAGGATGCCAGCTACGGCGAGGCCGGCGACCCAGCGCTTCCAGTTTCGCTGAGGGCCATTGGCGCAGCATCGATGACAGCAGCGCGCCATGTGTGACACCGTGACCGTGAGTCTGACAGACTGGGCGTTTGATTCTGTCTAAGTCGTCGGACCTGGGCACCTGGCCACTTGGGAGTTGGGAGTTGGGTGGATCTGGTCGCCGGATTATATTGTGGGAACTAGTGGATTCTTCCAGTTCCTAAGAAAAATAACTGAAACTGGCCGATTTTGCTACGTGCAATGTACAAAAACCAAAATATATCAATTATAACATGTTTACACGAGAGAAAAGAGACTAATACGGCAGAGTTGTCGACGGGTATTAGTCGTTAGCACGGAGTACTAGCTGTTTGGCCTAATAATTCAGGCTATTCACCAAAGATTAAACTAATGTTAAGAGTTTATTTTTAGCAACCAAAAAGTACTAGTACTGAAACTAGACTAACCTGAGCTCGCTGATTGGGCAAATGCTTCGAACAGATCTACAACACTGATCCACACCGTTTGGGTGGCTGACAGACAAACTACAATACAAATAATAATTTATTGAACATCCTACTGCTTTTTTTCGATAAAATGAATATTTTGATATCAAAATGAAACCAATTACACTCGGCTTCTGCAACAACTTAATATCAAAAACAAATCTATACATTAAAATGCACAAATCCAAAAAAATAAATTATCGAGGTATATGATGCCTCAACTGATCTGCTATAATGGTCCATTGCACGCTGAATGCCAACAACAACACCTAGCACGTGGGCGCGTCGCCAACATTCTCTATCTCCTCGGCGTCAGAGGAGGGGACTGTCTCGACCGTCTTCGTCATCGTGCTCCTCGCGGTGGCCTTGGACGAAGTCCCACAAGGCCGCCTACACCGAAGTAGAGGATGCCATGATGAATTGACGCTAATTTCTCTTCGTCCTCCACTCCTCCCAGTATCTACAGCGATGTCCAAGCCGGTGAGATCAATTGGGCAAACGATGGGAAGGTCATAATTATGAGAGAAAAACATGCAGGGGCGTTTTCACAGAAATAGCAATGGCACATGTCAGCCTGAGAACGATATTGGATGCTTTTGCACGTCACCGCATGATTTTGTATCAATTGAATCCAGTTTGCAAGTCGATGCACGACTTTGCACGTCAATACATAAGTTTATGTATGTGCAATGTTATTAACTAATGAATTGTTGTCGTATTGACGCAGTTGGCAGATAAGGACAACACCTTAGACCAACTCTAACAGCTGCCCTATATTAGGCAGCACCTTTTTGATTATAGGGCACATGTTTTTGCGTTATAGGGCACCAAATCAAATTCTGCTTTACCAGCAGCCCTATAATAGGGCACCTCGTCTCCAACAGCTGCCCTATTTTAGGGCAGCGCGGCCGCGGCCCGCCTCTTCTTTTTTGTGTTATTTGAGAGATACAATCAACTATAAACTAAAAAACATTGCATAAATGACACATATAAAGTTCAATCCATAGAATATGATAATAGATCCACTCGAATGACACATAGTTCAATCCATACACATAGGTTCACACAAAATAACACCAAATTGGAATAATAAAAGTAGTTCAAACTAGAGAAGGACACATAGTTCACACATCGACGTCTTTGTTGGCATCATTGACAACGGCCTCTTCGATTGTCTCATGAGGAGTTGGGTTCGAAACCGGAGGTGGCACGAACGCACCAAAGCCACCACCACCCATGGCACCACCACCTCCTCCAAAGCCGGCGCCACCACCACCACCCATGGCACCACCACCTCCACCAAAGCCGGCGCCACCACCACCACCCATGGCACCACCACCACCTCCAAAGCCGGTGCCACCACCACCTCCAAAGCCGGCGCCACCACCACCACCCATGGCACCACCACCACCTCCCAAGCCGGCGCCACCACCACCCATGGCACCACCACCACCTCCCAAGCCGGCGCCACCACCACCTCCACCAAAGCCACCACCACACCTCCCAAGCCTCCACCAATGCCACCACCACCACCTCCCAAGTCTTGAGAGTCAACATGTGAATGAGTTTCAACATTCATTGCCTCGAAGAAGGTCATGTCATCTAGTCTACAATGCAAAAGACATGCAATTCAACAAGAAGGAACATTTGCAAGAATAAAATGAACAAAAATGATAAGTTTTTACCCCACGGGCATTTCGTCGAGCACGTTGGATGCGGGCGGAGACTGGTTCGGCGACGGCGGCTCCTCGGGCTGCAGCGGCATCTCAACAGCGTTCGCGGCGGCGCGCTTCGGCAGACGACCACGGCCGGCGGCAGACTTTTGCCTTTTGGGACCGCGGCCGCCGATTGGGAGCCGCGGCCGGCGGCGGTGTTCGATCCCCTTTTGCTCGCACGACCACGACCGGCGGCGGCGGATGGATTCACCACCGGGACGGCCTCCACGGCCGCAGATTGGTTGCCGGAGACGGGGCGGGGCGGGGCGAAGACTTGACGGCGGAGGGGCGGAACCCTAGGGATTTCCCCGGCGGCGGTGGTGGCATCCGGGCCGGGGAACCGCCGGAATGGAGAGCGGGAGGCGTGCGGAGGTCGGGGTGGGCTCCGCCGTCTTCGTCCATGGCACGGAGCTCGTCGGCGGCGGCGAAATCAGGGCGGGGCGGGCGCGGCGCGTGGACGGGAAGTGCTTTCCGCGCGGCGGTTGGTGCGCGCGGGGTGAAAATGAAGGGATAGGGCAGGGGCCGCGCGCTGCCCTATTTGCCCCATATTTGGGGCAGAGAGGCCGAAATTTTGGGGCAGCCCCATTTTAGGGCACGTGATAGGGCACCTGTTGGAGAGCGTTTTTTGCCTCTTCGTGCCCTAAAAAACGGTTTATTGGGCACCATGCCTAATATAGGGCAGCTGTTAGAGTTGCTCTTAGTGCGTTATTGAATGCCCTACCCCAAACAAAGAATCAATTATTATATGATCGATGAGAAAAATACAAGGCAACTCCGTGAACTAACCTAATTTAGGTGACTAATACAATTTGATGAAACGTTTGATCACCTTTTAAAGTAGGGAAGGAGGGCAGCCCATGAGAATTATGTTTTTGCACCCCGGGTGCACCTTCTCCTGTTATCTAGACCGCACGGCGGCCTACAAATATGTGCACATACAGCTTGACCGCATGGGAATCCGTGCTTAGAGAACATGGATCAATATGATGGCAGAATTGTCTCAAAACTAGTTGAATGCCCGTGTGATTGCCACGGTCATTATCACCCTTACAAGGATCTTAAATCCAGCTGAGGGAGGCATCGAGACGCTCTGGGGGAGGACGGCACCGGCGGCGGCCACCACGCCATATCTTTCCCGACATTGCCGACGGGTGGTCTTCCAGTTCTCACGGCGGCTTTTCCCTTTTTTATGGGCTTTTCCCCATTTTCAGGTGGTTGGATGAAGTTGGGGGAGAGATAGGAACACAAGGGGTTATCTGCAAATGTGTAACATGGGTGTTCCGGTCCGTTAGATATAAATCGAACGATTATAGATGAAAGATGGCAGGCACACCATCATCACCAACTGTGGTTTTTATAGGAGTAGAGATACGCATGTGTTGACACTCTCCACACGACTTGTGATTTAGATAGCATTAATCATCTTGCTCGGCGGATATAACCACCCTGTTAGTCCTACCACTGTAGTGAATAGAACCTGAGATCTCTTAAGTAAAACACTAAACTAGTCTACGAGCAAACCTCGCCTTTGCATTTTTTTTGAATTGTCGCCTTTGTGGTTCTGACTTCCTGTAATAGATATGTCGACACCCAGAGACTACCAAATAGGGAAACCCAGAGGTGCGGAGTTCCTCCACTCTCCACATAGAACAAATCTTGGTGCTACTGATGAACCTCAAATCTGATAGTGTCGACATTGCAAAAAGCATCTTTTCATGAAGATATCAAAAGCCCAATTTATTCTTGAAGTGCATTCGAATACAAGATACTTCCATAATGTTGCTAATGGCAGACATAGGAAGAAACTTATTCATTCTCTTAATCAGAAAGAGGGCCTGATCGAAGGACATGATCAACTAAAGGCGTGTACTACGAAGTACTATAAAGGTATGTTCGGGGCTCCAGAGGAAGGAAATTTTTTCTCTTGATGAGTCTCAAATAGATGATATTTCCCAAGTGTCCAATGGGGAAAACACCTTTCTTACAGCTCCTTTCACTGAGGATGAGATTAGAAAGGCGGTTTTCTAGTTGTTGCATAATAAGGCACCAGGCCCAGATGGCTTTCCCACTGAGTTTTATCAACACTTTTGGGATTTCATTAAGGTTGATCTTCTAGGTTTATTCGGATGCTTGCATGTCGGAACAACTAGATTTGTTTCACCTTTATTTTGGGGAAATTGTTTTGTTACCTAAGATTAATGAGGCAGAGAGGATACAACAGTTGACATATCTGCCTTCTTAATGTTAGCTTCAAAATCTTTACGAAAGTTGCAACCATTAGGTTAAATTTGGTGGCTGATCATATGGTTGAACCTACACAAACTGCATTCGTGCAAGGTAGGAATATCCTTGACGGTGCTGTCATACTACATGAAACCGTTCAGGAGATGCATCGTAAAAAACTTGATGGTGTGATATTCAAAATTGACTTTGAAAAAACATGTGATAAGGTTAATTGGTCGTTCCTCCAATAGACTCTCAGAATGAAAGATTTGACCACAATTTTATAACTGGGGGTAGTGTGGCTGTTAAAGTCAATGATGATGTTGGCCACTACTCCGAAACAAAAAAGGGACTAAGGCAAGGTGATCCGCTATCGCCCATATTATTTAATATAGTGGCGGATATGTTAGCGATCATGATTGAGCAAGCCAAAGAAGACGACCCAATTAAGGGAGTAGTTCCACACCTTGTGGATGGGGGACGACTATCTATCCTCCGATATGCATATGCCACAATTCTATTTATGGAACGCGACCTTGATAAATCGGTGAACCTGAAATTAATTTTATCAGCGTCCGAGCAGTTATCTGGGTTAAAGATTAATTTTCATAAAAGTGAATTGTTTTGTTTTAGTGGGGTGCAGGATGCAGTTGCTCAATATGCCGAATTATTTGGATGTGAGCAAGGTCAATTTCCAATTAGGTATTTGGGTATTCCAATACACTATAGGAGATTGACTAAGGCGGAATGGAAGCACGTCGAAGAACGTCTGCAGGCAAGGCTGAGTAGTTGGAAACGAAAACTACTATCTCTAGGTGGGAGGTTGGTTATTATAAATTCAGTACTAAATAATATGGTACTTTATATGATATCATTCTTTCAGCTTTCCAAAGGGGTCTTACAAAGATTGGATTAGTTCTTATCAAGATTTTTTTGGCAAGGGGATAGTGAGAAAAAGAAATATCGACTGGCTAAATGGAATGTGGTGTGCCGACCCAAAGATCAGAGAGAACTGGGCATTCATGACCTACATGTTAAGAATACAGCCCTCCTCGGCAAGTGGCTTTTTAAGCTAGTTAATAAAGATGGTGTTTGGCAAACACTTCTTAAGCGAAAGTACATTGGCACAAGTGCATTATCACAGGTTTATGGGAAACCTGGTGATTCTCACTTTTGGGCTGGCCTAAAGGCAACGAAGAAACACTTCCTTTGCTTTGGCGTGTTCAAAATTAAGGATGGATCGGAGATTAGATTTTGGAAGGATAGATGGTTAGGAAATACCACCCTTCCAGAACAATATCCGGCTCTATACAATATTGTCTGTCACAAAGGTGATACCATAGCCACGGTTATGCAGTCTTCGCCTCTGAGTGTGAGGTTCAGGAGAGATTTAATCGGTCCTAGGCTTGCATGTTGGAATGCCCTTATAGGGCGGCTGACATTGGTCTAGTTGTCGCAAGGACCTGATGAGTTTTGCTGGAATTTACTTGGGAAATGCAAAGTTCTCGATAGATTCCATATATAGGGCTTTGGTCCATTCCGATATACCAGTCGATAACAATAAGAAAATATGGCAGATGAAGATACCACTAAAGCAGAAAATGTTTGCTTGGTATATTCGTAAAGGTTTCATTTTAACGAAAGATGACCCTTGTTAAGCGCAACTGACATGGAAGTACAAAGTGTGTTTTATGTCCACATGATGAGACGATAAAACACTTATTCTTCGAGTGCAAAGTTGCACTTCTATTTGGTCAGCCATCTATATAGCTTCTAACTTGTATCCACCATGATCCGTTGGAAACATCTTTGGCAATTTGTTACATGGGATAAGTCACAAGTTTAGAACTATTATTAGGATGGGAGCGGTAGCCGTTATATGGTCGCTATGGATTTGTGGAAATGACAAGGTTTTTAATGATAAAAAATTGTTCTCTTTTGTAGGTACTCTATCGGTGCACAAGTTTTTTCCGTTCGTGGTCCACATTACAACAAGTGGAATATCAAGACCCTTTTACGGAGGCGTGTGCACGACTGGAGGTGACGGTGAGAGATATTTTTATCCAACATCGATGGCTACTTGATTTTCGGATTGGTTCACCTTAGACTTAGACGTTTTACAGTTGTTTGCTTGTAATTCGTCAGTTGCTACCAGATTCTTTTTTACTCTTTGGATTGCGGCTGTGTGCATCTTCGCTATGCAGAGGCCGGTGTAATGTTTAAACCTTTTAAGTAATAAAACCCTTTTATCAAAATACAAAAAACTTCTTAGACATATCGGCATGGTTCTAATTGAGCATTACCAAAGTTTTCTCACTAGCTTCAACCATTTTTTTTATAGGGTCTGCTTGTACTATACTCAACCTTAACTTAAACTTTCTCGTAGTTTACATGGCTGGTTCAACCAGTCCTTTTGAAACTAAAGACCGCATCACATCTATTGCGCGTGTTATTCTTTTAATCGTTTTTTCATTAAACATGAAAACACATTTACTGGACAGCAGATGCACCTTTAGTACCTCCATCTTCATGATTAAGTGACCCTTATGTATATCATCTTTCTACCTATCTAGATTATGCAACACTTTTCAACGTTGGGGAGTTTTATTAAACATCTCTAATAAAACACACTTTTTCGTAACGTGAAACTTTACAACAATAATATTTTTCCTTCTGAACACAACCGTCCAGCCATGGCTACATCGGCACGGACAGCCAACTGTACTGTTTCATCAAGAGAGACTACAACCGGTGTAAAAAATTGTGGTTATATGTGTCATTTAGATACAAAAGGCCGAACAATAAGGGGATAATTTCTTCTAAAAACAACATTAATCAAAATCGTCCTATACTGGGGACAGAAACTAAAAATAACAGCGGAAAAAAATACTCAAAATAACATCAGAATTATTTAGGTACTCGTATGCTTCTCATGGAGTACCAGGGTACGTACGGTAATCCTCCTAAATGAACACACGTCAAACTGATAGAGACCACAGTTTCTAGCTTCGACTGGAGATAGTCATTCTCAAGGAACCATGACATTGGAGAGAAATCACGGTTTGATAGAGTAACTATCTTATGTCTACGGTATATGAGCTAGTTATCGGAAAGCTATTATTGGTCAAACATTGCTAACTCAAGTGAGTCGTATAAGTGCGGCAATATTTTGCTAGGACCCAAACAAACTCTCATCTAGCCAGGAAAAGTAAAATGTTACTTCCACTAACATTGAAGAAACAACATTGTATTTGGAGCATAATTGTTACCATAAGAAATACAACTTAACAGGTTCCACATTACATCAGAGCGAATTGTTTCAGAAATAGTTATTGTAGCAATAAACAGAGCATGTCCTTCCCTCTTCCACGTCCTCTCCTGAAAAGACCCAAATTTGATGCTAGTTGTGGACCCGAGATCTGAAATTTTATATAGGGTATGTTACCACAAGCTAAATAGTTTGGCAGATGTTAATAACGGCGACGGATTTGACAGATGTTGTCAGACTTTGAGAAAACAGAATAGCCGTTTTCCTTCTGCGTTCTCATGAAAACATAATCATGACAACAAAGAGACAACTGCATGACCGGTTTAATTTCATACCGTGTACTACATTCAGCTTGCATTTGAACATAGTCCGTTGAGCCTGTCGAGAATCTTTTCCATAGAAGGTCTTTTCTGTCGATCATTTCCACACATTCTAGTCCAATTTCAATGCATGTTTTTACTTGCTGGAGGCAATCCCCATACAAACATGGGAAATGGGACACTATGCGCTCGTGTGTCCAATTTTCACGTACCTACGAACAGAATCAGAATTAAGATCATTTGAGATAATAAGATCAATTGTAGCATAAGCTCCTATAAATCTCAGTCTTGGGAGTAAATACTTTTTTTTCTGGAAAAGAGGAGTAAATAAATAATTTCTCTTACACTTTTTATAAATTCCACCGCAGACGGTTCTTTGCCGGGACAATTTTTCTGTCCTGTGGTGGTCTCCAAGATTAATAGGCCTAAACTATATATGTCCGACTTTAGGGAAATTTCACCTCTGTATAGGTATTCCGGAGCTATGTATCCACTGACAATAAGCGTTCAGTAAGTATTACTGGAGAGAATAAATTGCAGTTCACTTGATATTAAGGAACAAAATGTTATCACAGTTGTTATTCTACTTACTATGATCCACAACATTTTGTGTGTTCATCCGTGTTTGTTCGTGGCCGAAGAGTCTCGAGAGACCGAAATCCGCAATCTTCGGTACCATCTTGTCATCTAACAATATATTTTCAGGCTTAAGGTCCATATGGACAATATTAATCTTATGCACGAATGCTAAACCATCGCAGATGCCCTTAATTATTTTGAAGCGTGTGTCCCAGTCCATTTTAACGGGTTCTTCTGAAAAAGTGAAACATTGAATTATGTAAGTACCCTAAGCTACTTACTTCCAGTAGTACTTATTTCTCAGGATGCCAATACGAACAAATGTGTTGAGAAACATCAAATTCAGTCAAATAACAACCTCTCCTGTTCATAATACAGAATGCTGCTTATATTTCTTATAGTTGTGTAGCATTTAAAAGTTAATGGAATGTATACTCGTGCCCAAACTCAAATTTATAGTGTACACATTTTAAGAATCTTACATTATAATTGTAGAACAATTGAATAATAAGTTAATAACACATACCAAAGAGATATTTTTGAAGGCTTCCCTGAGATAAATATTCGTAGCACAGTAAACTTTCAACAATGTCAGCAACAATATATCTTCCATTGTTCAGCACCACCTTCTTTTGACCTTCATGGCAGAAGCCGACCAGTTTTACTATGTTTTCATGCTGGAGAGCCATAATATTCTGAACCTCGTTGTGAAATACTTTCTCGCGTGCAATGGGCGAGTTCTCCGCAAGTTTCTTCACAGTAATCTTTTGACCATCTGGCATAGTCCCCTGTTCAACCTCACAGATACTTTGTCAGCAACATGTTGAAAATACTGGCATCTGTTTCAGAAACTTCTGAAAATGGAAAACAATGTATGGGCATAACCGTACCTCATAAACTGTTCCGAATGCGCCCACACCTAGAATAAGCTTCTCTGAGAACTGGTCGGTGATAGACTTCAGAAAGTCTAGTGGCAGCTCCTTCGGTAATGTGCTCAGAACGGTCGGCTTGCTGTCCCCGGTAGCCATTTCTGATGGTTTAAGAAGCTTTGGTGAGAGCTGCTACAAGCGATGGATTGCCCAAAATTCTCATTTACCAGAGCAAAGACAGATCTAATACACAAGACTAAGCATACATGGATCTTTTGTGCACTAAGACCCCTCTAAACATGATTGCGGGAGCAAGAACATCTGAAATCAATCAGCTTCCAGATTAAAAGCACTAAGTCACTAACCAGCTGGAGAAGGTCGAACACTTAGAAGGGTCCTCTAGCTGCTAGCAGCTGCGGAGCGAAGAACGATTGAAAGAAATGGGGATGAGGCTTCTGAGAGGAATCGTTTCCTTGCAAGCATCGCAGCTGGATGTATATAAGCAACCCAGTTAGATCTGGATAGATCGTGGAGACGAGAACGAGTTGACTTGACTCTCACCAATAGGAAATGTTCGACGAATTTTCTGTAGAAAAGAAAACATAATGCGCCCGTTGGGAATATAAATATCATGTCTTACGTCAGTACTACTTTAGATATTCCACACACTGCTAGCTTTCATCGACGGCGAGTCCGCGTGAACGAGACAATGTAGACTATAAGTTAGCCCGTGTCCATTGCATGAAAAAAAAATAGCCCGCTATACCGTCGCTAGTAGCACGCTATACCGTTTTGAGAATTGTTTTGCTAAATAAATCGTGTACAATGTCTCGCTATAGCGTGCTATAGCGTGATATAGCACGCTAATAGCGTATTTAAAAGCCGGCGCTATTTTGTTATAGCGCGCTATTTTTTTCCTTGGTCCATTATTACGCGGTGCAACTGCATGGTTAGGGCACATTTGACAGACACAGATTCTACAACCAGTCCGGCCAGCTGGAAAACCAAATTATTTGGTTGCCTAGATAAGCTTTTGGGACAGGCTAGCACGTCCATCAAAACAGCCGTTCAGCCTGGCCCGGGAGGTATGCTAGAATCGGTAGTTCCCGTGGAGTCTGACTCGTTTTCAGTTCCAGCGCTGCAAAATCCCCTGCCCGCCTGCTAAAACTCGTTCGACCATGGGGATGGCGGGAGCTCGCGCGCTGCAGCGCAAAAGGGCGCGGGAGAAATTCGGTCATCTCCCGTCGAAACCCTCCCCTATTTACACCATCCCTGCTCACCACCCAAATCCAAATCACCATTTCACCCCAACCGAGCTCTCATCTCCCGGCGACGAGGAGGTAAGCGACACAGTCATGTCCGGTCAGCGGCAGCGGCGAAAGTGCAGCAGTTGGTCTACCTCGACCTCTCCTCATTCCCACGCATCTGGATCGATGGCTGTAAGTAACCAAACCCTTAATATGCATGTCAGTATCTATATATGTGAGAATGTGTAGCTTTCTTGTGTATCATCTGTTAGATCTTGTAGAACTTGGTCATGGTTTTGTGCTTTCTTGTTTAGCATATGTTAGATCTTGTAGAATTTGGTCATGGTTTCATGCTTTCTTGTGTAGCATTTGATGGGGGGATGCCCAACCGGGTAGGCCCAGGACCCCGAGTCGGCCTTCAAGGCCGGGTGGCCCAAAGCCCACCCGGTGTACATCTTCCAGGATACCGGGTCCCCGAGGATCCCGGTATGACGGCTCGGGGAGGCGGCAGCAGATATCTTCGAATCAGTCTGCGATTGTGTATCCCGAAGAGTGCGCTCCACGAAGCCGCACTTGTAGGCAGGATAGCTAGCGCCGCCAGCGGAACCCGTCATTCCCTGTAAACCCTAGCCGGCTCCCTATATAAAGCCGGCAAGGAGCAACCCTAGGGCAGACTCATCTCATTCCATAGCCTCCGGAGCACCCGCAAGCTCTGGTGCGCACACCATTGTACACCCCATTCAGATCCAAATACATACAAGCAGGAGTAGGTCTTTACCTCATACAGAGGGGCCGAACCTGGGTAAACTCTGCGTGTGCAACCTCTCTGTGAATCCTACGTCGCCTGGCTCACACCCGAGTTAAGCCACCCCGTATGGCATCTGCCGTGATTACCCCACGACAGTTGGCGCCCACCGTGGGGCCAGCGATCGCTGGAATTTACTTCATGGAGAGTCCTGAACCCGGCACTGGCGTCTACTTCAGCCCTCAAGCCATGTCGGGTCGCGGTGACATCGTCACCGGCAGCTACTTCGAGCACGGAGGGATCGGCTACGTCGCCGATCCACACACTTGGGGCAGGCCCAACTACGCCCCGATCACTCGCGCGATGGCTATCCCGTTCGGGACCGCGTCACCGCCTACGTCGGCTTCTGCGGCTCGGATGAGGAAGGAGTCGCCAACAACTACGATGGTACTTCCTCCCCCGTCGACCCGCTTGACGAAGCCGCCGTCGACACCGCGGTTGCAAACCACTTTGCACCCGCCCCATCTGCCGAGACCGTCCAGATCTCGAACGACGACACCGGGTCGATCTTGCCCGTTCTCGACTACGAGTCGGAGGGCTCGACCGATCTGGCCTCGGACGGCACGGCGACACCCGCCCACATCTACATGACGGGCGAGGCGGCAAACTCTGCTGCCGCCAAACCCGCGGCAACAAACGCCGCCACAGCAGAGGCCAACGCGCAGAAGCAGCGCGACCAGGCACGGCGCGAGCAGGAGGCTCGCGAAAAGCAGCAACGCGACGAATCTCTCGCCGCCCTGCGAGGACAAGCAGGTCGGGTGGCTGACCCGCTCAGCACCCCGATCACGCCGGCGAACGTCGTCGACCAGGCGACACAGCTCGAGCAGCTGCGCCGGAAGATGGCCCTCCAGCAGGAGGAGATCCGCCAGAAGGAGCTGGAGGTCGATGCTCAGTCGACCGCTCTCTCCGCGGTCACTCGGCATCACAAAAACCGCAAGTCGCGGCTTAACCCTGATGCACCAACTCGCGCGCTCGACAACGCCTTCGCGCGCGAGACAGAGCTGGAGAGGCAGCGTGACGAGTGCCGCAGGGCCCAGCCCGGCGGCTCGAGTCAAGTTCCGCCTCAACCTCGCCCGACGATGCCGCCTCCGGCGCCGCGGCCTCCTCCGAACCCGGCTCGTCCCAACCCCAGCCGCGGAACGACGACGACGCCGACCTCGCGATTTTCGGCACCCCAGTCGATTGCATGACTGCCGCCGCCTCTCTCTTCAAGAGGATCCGGGTCAAGGACAACCCCTATTGGAGCAAGGGGTGCAAGCTGGTGGACAAGGCGCTGGAGCTGCAGGAGAACATGTCGCAATCGACGGCAAGCTCTACTCCAGATCGCCACCCAGCGAGAAAACGGCCTCGGCACCACACCGAAGCCAGGGAAACAAGGGTTCCCCCAGGCGTGACGCTGCCCCACAGCCGCCACGCAGTCGGCACGAGGAGCCGGCAGTGTCGAGCAACGCGAGGGCTGGAGGCAACCCGCCTCGGCTCGCCCGCAACGACGCCCGGCACACCATCAACAACAACCAGGCGCAGGCACGCTCCAATCACTCCGCTCCGGATCTGCGCCACCACCTCAACGACAAGCGCGCCGAGGCGACGCGCAACAACAACGACGACGACGACGTCGGCCCTAGATGCTTTGGACCCGCCATCAGAGGCGAGCGTTTCCCTAGCAGCTTCAAAGGACCGAGAGAGGCGCCCAAGTACAACGCTGCCATGAACCCGGAAACTTGGGTCCAGGACTACTTGGCCGCCATGAGCATCCAGAACGCGTCTTCGCTCTGTTGTGCGCGCTATTTTCCTCTCATGCTTGAGGGAACGGCTCGCACTTGGCTCAACAACCTCCCCAGGAACAGCGTCAACTCCTGGGGCGAGTTGAAGAGGCTCTTCATCACCAACTTCGAGGGGACCTGCAAGCGCCCGGCCACGGTCGAGGACCTCAAGCGCTGCGTCCAGAAGGAGGGCGAGTCCACTAGAAAGTGGTATCGCCGAGTCGCCGACCTCATCAACTCGGCAGAACACCTCAGCGTCGACACGGTGCACTCCCACCTCGAGGACAACACCACCTTCGAGTCGCTCAAGCAGAAGCTGCGGCGCTCGCACAAGGGTGACATGACGATGGGCCAGCTACTCGCCATCGTGCACAAGTACGCCGAGTCCGACGTCACCAAGGACGACTCCGAGGAGGACGACGACGAGAAGAAAGGCGGCAAAAACAAGAGCAAGGCCAAGCACTCCAGCGCTCATAAACGCAAGGGTGACGGCGGCTCCGAGCTTGTAGCCGCCACGGCTGCGGGGGCCGCGGCTTCAAGAGCCAACGCGGCAACTTCCCGCGAAAGAAGCTCACCGCCACGGAGATCCTGGCCATGCCGTGTAGGTATCATAGCCTACCCGGCAAGCCAGCCGGCCACACCACTGACGAGTGCAGCTGGACTGCAGAAATCGTCAAGGCCAAGACCGGTGCCAAGAAGCGGGCACCCGACGGAGACGACGACGGTGAGCAGCAGCAGGGCATGCCTCCCACTGCCGGCTTCATGGGCCACACCTTCGTCGGCCTCGATTCCAGGCGGGAGGAGAAGGTCATACGGCGCGCCGTCCACGCGACTCTGCCAGACGTGCCCCAGTGGCTCGACTGGTCAGAGCAGCCGATCACATGGAGCCGTCAAGACCACCCGCCCCGCGTCGATTACCCGGGCAAATTCGCTCTGGTGGTCGCGCCCCAGGTCAAGGGCTACATCTTGACCAAGACATTGATGGACGGAGGGTCGAGCATCAACATCCTCTACTACGAGACGTTCCAACGCATGAAATTGCGTGACGAACAGCTAGTCCCCACCATCACCACCTTCCACGGCATCGTCCCGGGAAAGAAGGCCTACCCGCTAGGCAAAATCGCACTCGACGTCGTCTTCGGCACCGCCAAGAACTTCCGGCTCGAGAAGATCTGGTTCGAGGTGGTGAACTTCCGTAGTTCCTACCACGCGATCCTCGGGCGACCCGCCTTTGCCAAATTCATGGCAAGGCCCTGCTACGCCTACCTGAAGATGAAACTGCCGGGTCCGAACGGCATCATCACTGTACACGGCGACGTCGACCGCGCCATCGAGTGCGAAAAGGGCAACGCCGTCTTTGCCGAGTCCGTCATCGCCACGGAGCAGCTGGAGCAACTCAAGCTGCAAGTCGACCCCAACGACATGACCATCGTCAAGAAGCCGACTCTGGACTCACGCGACAAGTTCCAGTCGGCACAGGAGACCAAGCGCATCCCGCTGGTCGAGGGCGACTCCTCCAAGACGGCGGTGATCGGCTCGCACATGGACGTCGCATAGGAAAGCGCGCTCTGCGACTTCCTCCGTGAGAATCGGGACATCTTCGCATGGAAACCATCTGACATGCCAGGCGTCCCGAGGGAGCTCGCAGAGCACAAGCTCAACGTTGACCCCAAGCTGAAGCCAGTGAAGCAGTTCCTGCGTCGCTTCACTGGTGAGAGACAGAAGGCTATTGGCGAAGAAATAGCCCGGCTCCTAGCTGCCGGGTTCATCGCCGAAGTCATACACCCGGAATGGCTTGCCAACCCGGTGCTCGTTCTGAAGAAGAACGGAACATGGCGGATGTGCATCGACTACACAGGCTTGAACAAAGCCTGTCCCAAGGATCCATTCGCATTGCCTCGCATCGATCAGCTGATCGACTCGACGGCAGGGTGCGAGGCGCTATGCTTCCTCGACGCCTACTCCGGGTACCACCAGATCAAGATGGCGCCCGAAGACCAGGAGAAGACGTCTTTCATCACGCCCTATGGCGCGTTTTGTTACGTCTCCATGCCCTTCGGCTTGAAAAATGCCGGAGCGACTTACCAGCGGTGCATACAGAACTGTTTGCACGAGCAGATCGGCCGCAACGTCCACGCATATGTGGACGACATCGTCGTCAAGTCCAAGCTGAAGACGGACCTGATTGCCGACCTCACGGAGACATTCACCAACCTCCGCAAGTACAGGATAAAGCTCAACCCGGAAAAATGCGTCTTCGGCGTACCCGCGGGCAAGCTCCTGGGCTTCATCGTCTCCGAGCGAGGCATCGAAGCCAACCCAGAGAAGATCAAGGCGATCGAAGCTCTGAAGAAGCCGGAGAACCTCCGGGACGTGCAGCGGCTCACAGGCTGTGTCGCTGCCCTCAGCCGTTTCATCTCACGACTCGGCGAGAAGGCCATGCCCTTGTACCGGCTCCTCAAGAAGTCGGACACGTTCACCTGGAACGACGAGGCAGACGCCGCCTTGACGGCACTCAAGAAGACGTTGGCCGAGGCGCCGATCCTCGCATCTCCACTGGAAAAGGAGCCGATGCTCCTCTACATCGCCGCGACCAACCGAGTCGTCAGCGCGGTGGTCGTCGTCGAGCGCAAGGAGGAAGGCCACGAGCAACTGGTCCAGCGGCCAGTTTACTACGTCAGCGAAGTCCTGACGGATTCGAAGCAACGTTACCCGCATTACCAAAAACTTGTATACGGTGTTTTCTTTGCTTCAAGAAAATTGCGACACTACTTCATGGGCCACCCGATGACGGTGGTCAGCTCATCTCCCTAGCTGAAATAATCCGCAACAGAGAGGCAACTGGGCGCGTCGCCAAATGGGCCTCCGAGCTGCAGCCTTTCGGCCTCAGCTACGCAGCCCGCACTGCGATCAAGTCGCAGTCACTATCCGACTTCCTCGTCGACTGGATGGAGACACAGTTGCCGGCTCCAACCTATGAAGCCGGCAGATGGACCTTGTTCTTTGACGGGTCAAAGATGTATGAGGGCTCGGGGGCTGGAGTCGTCCTCACTTCTCCCCAAGGCGACAAGATGCGATATGTGCTGCAGATACACTTCACTGCACAACAACGTCGCCGAGTACGAAGCCCTCCTACATGGCCTACGCGTGGCCAAGGAGATGGGAGTCAGCCGTATCAAATGTTATGGCGATTCCGACCTCGTCGTTCAGCAAACGATGGGGACCTGGGATGCAAATGATCCCAACATGGCGGCTTACCGCCGGCTCGTCGATCAAGTCGGCGGCCACTTCGCCGGCATGGAGCTGGAGCACGTCGACCGAAGGAAGAACGAGGCGGCTGACGCACTCTCTCGCTTCGGGTCTAAGCGGGACCGAGTCCCACCCGGCGTCTTCCTCGACCACCTGCACAACCCGTCGGTACGCCCGCCGGCCGAAGTCGACATCGCCAACCCGCCATCATCAGATGCAATTCTGGTGGCGGTAACCCAAGAAACAAGCGACTGGAGGGAACCCTACATCGAGTTCCTCACCACCAAAAAGCTGCCAGCCGACGAGGTCCTAGCACGGCGAGTCGTGCGCCGGGCCTCAGCTTACGCCATCATCAACAGCGAGCTCTACAAACGCAGCACATCGGGAGTTTTCCTCCGCTGCGTCGAGCCGGAAGAGGGAAGGCGCATCCTTCATGAGATCCACTCGGGAGATTGCGGCCACCATGTCGGCGCTCGCAACCTGGTCGCCAAGGCGTTCAGGCACGGTTTTTTCTGGCTCTCTGCTCATCAGGATGCAGTCGACATCGTCCGTCGGTGCATCGGGTGCCAGAAGTACGCCCGGCAGGATCACCTACCCGCCGCGGCTCTGAAGACCATCCCTCTGACATGGCCATTCGCAGTCTGGGGAATAGACATGGTGGGCAAGTTCAAAACAGCTCGCGGTGGCATGACACATTTGCTCGTCGCAGTCGACAAGTTCACCAAATGGGTCGAAGTTGAACCTATCAAGAAACTCGACGGCAAGACCGCAACCAAGTTCCTCCAGAAGCTCATCTTCCGATTCGGCTACCCGCACAGCATCATCACTGACAACGGCACAAATTTTGCTGAAGGAGAGATGAAGGCCTTCTGCAAACAAAAAGGCATCCGTCTCGACTTGGCGTCGTCGCCCACCCGCAATCAAACGGGCAGGCGGAAAGAATGAACCAGACAGTGCTAGCCGGGATCAAGCCGCGACTTCAAGTCCCACTGGAGCGAACACCGGGTTGCTGGCTGGACGAGCTACCAGCCGTACTCTGGGGCATCAGAACGACTCCAAACCGTTCCACCGGCTACACGCCATTCTTCATGGTGTACGGGGCGGAAGCCGTCATGCCGACCGACCTCGAGCACGACTCGCCTCGGGTCGCCCTCTACAACGAGGAAGAAAATGAAGAAGCCCGCCTAGTCGGCGTCGACCTCCTGGAAGAAGCTCGCGAACTCGCACTCTCCAGGACGGCGATATATCAGCAAAGCCTGCGCCGCTACCACAGCCGCCGGGTTAGAAGTCGCTCTTTCCAGGAAGGCGACTTGGTTCTTCGGCTCATCCAAAAGTCGAAAGGGATGCACAAGCTCTCGGCACCATGGGAAGGACCGTTCGTCGTTAGCAAAGCGATGGGCAACGGCTCCTACCACCTCGTCGACTTGCGTGAGCCGAACAAAAGCTCCAAGTCGGAAGAGGAGACCAAGCGTCCATGGAACATCAGCCTGCTTCGCCCCTATTATACATAGTATCCATTGTAATGCTGTGTAATCAATCAAGGAAATAAAGTCGATACACCCGGCACGCTCGGGGGCTATCGTTTCGATTCAATCATGCTTTCGAGTCTTTATTCTTCCTACTCACACGTTATATGATTGATGGGTTGTCAAAGAGAGCCGGATGCCATGATGCGCGGCTCACCACTGGACCCCCTGCTCACGAAGCAAAATCACAAAATTGTTGTTTTCTCCCAAGTCGTCAGCTACCCGCACAAAGTGAAGAAGTAGTGCAGCCGGTTCAAACCTAACTTGACAATGAAGCCGCACTCGGACTTTGTCACCATGGGTACCGCGCGCGTCACGAAAAAATCACGCGAAGCACACTTGGCGAGGTCGCACGATCGACTAGCTTACAAAACAAGCGAAAAACAAACAAAGTGACGAAAGCGCAAAAAAACAAGCATGGGAGTGCCAAAACAAAGATTAATAAGCCGCAGAGGCGCACGCTGAAACGCACCCGGCACATATCATACTTGTTTCATTACATAATATTTTTTCGCCCGCAGGCGACAAACCCTAACTACTTCAAAATAACCCCTCTTTTGAAAGCAGGGGAGCAAACTTCAAGACGGAGGAGCCGCCCGAGCAGAAGACGTCGACGCCTCGTTCGTCGCAGCCGGCGGTGGCAGAGCTGAAGCCCTTTCAAAAAGGTACTCCGACGCCGGCTCCCTGTCCGCCACCTCGCCAAGGTCGTTGCCCTCAGGCACCACGTCGAAGACGAAGTCGTCGTGGTCGACCATCTTGGCAGCCCGGCAGGCGTAAGGGGCGCAGTACTGGAGCACCGGCTGCAGATCGATCTCCCGGCCGCTGCTATCGGTGGGGATGCTGGCCGTGATCTTGTCCACGTTCGTCTGCCTATACCGGCCCCGCACAAGCCCGAGGGCAATGCACGCGCCGGCTCGGGCCGACGACTCCCGCACCCAGGTGATCACCTGGGGCATCAGCTCCAGAACCCGCAACACCTTGCAGACGGGTGCGGGGACACCTTCCTTGGGCGACAGCATCTGGACGACCTTGCTGGCCGCCGTGAACGTCACGGGCGAAGACTCCGAGCCGGTGGACATGCTCCGAGACGTCAGGCCAGCCGTCTCCTCGCCTGTTCAACAAAACAAAAATCAACAACAAGGCCACAAGTCAAGTAGGCACAAACTGCAAGGGTCGCATGAAATCTTTACCCCAGATGCCAACGGCGAGGGTGGCAAGCCGCTCGGTCAGCTCCTTCATCTCGCGCTCGGCCTCGCGGATTTGCGCTCGAGCTTCTCGAGGTCCTCGCCGTACCCCTTGGTCGCCTGGGTGAGGGCGGCGTCCGCCTCCTCCTTCTGCTTGCTGAGCCGCTCGCAGGATTCCTGCACCGCGGCAAACGCCTGCGTGTGCCGGCTCTCCTGCGCGGCCAGCAGTTGCTGGTGCTCAGCGACGGAGATGAAGCCGTCGCGCGCCTTCTTCAGCTCCTCCTGCAGGCGGCGGGTCTCCTGCTGTTCGGCTTCGAGGAGCCAGGACAGCTCCTGCAGTTCACAAGACAATAATCAATCAGAAGAGGCATGGGGGCTACGCCACGGGTTACCTCTACACCAACATTTGCTAACCCGGGGGCTAGCCCCAACAAAAAAAAAAAATACGCCGAGTCAGGAACTCGGGGGCTACGTCCGAGTGGCATACACACCCACCGGCCTGCCTCTACATCGACATTGGCAAACCAAGGACTACGCTATTCGCCAAACTTCGCATCCAGAAAACTATGAAGACCCAAGCCGCTTTCTACGAACACGACTCGGGCCTTGGGGGCTACATATACGCTACGGACGCAACAGGTGCAAGAAAGATTCTACGTACCTGGTGCGCATCCATCGCTGTTTGGATGGCGGCTCGGAAGTCAGGCCGGGGCGCAGACGCACCCGGGACGGAGCTCGGGGGCTGGGCAGTCAGCCCACCCGACGAGGAAGCCGTCGCGGCGGCGCGAGTCGCCGTCACCACCAGCGCCGTCTCCGGCACAGGCGTGGCATCCCTGTGCCAGCCGGCACGGTGTCATCAATAGTGGCCCCCTCGGGTCGAGGGGGCACAATAACTTCGTCGCCTCCGCCGGCGGAAGGCGGAGGACTCGGCGCTCTCGGTCGGCTCCGTGACGTGCGCGGGCTCCGCCCGCTGGGAGTCGCTCTCCAGCGCGTCCTCCATGTCACTGAGGGACGCGTCCTCAGCCCTGCGACACTCGCACGGGTCAAACTCAAGATAGCGTTTCCAACGGAACTTTGGATGAGGATCAGCAGCAGACCTGTCACCCGCAGGTGGAAGAGTTGAGGTCCGAACCCCTCGGAAGCGAGGCGCAGGAGGCGAGTCGGCGCGGGCCCTCGCAGGGATGTCCCGCAAGGCCTTCTGCCTCCGCTCGGCAACGACGGTGCGCTGCACGGCAGCCCCAGCCGATCGCTCCGGTGGCGGCGGCGTCGGGTTCGCCGACTTGGAGCGCTTGGAGTTGGGCCCGGCGTCCTCAGCCGCAGGCCTACGCCTCCGCCGGATGCGGAGCGGCTGATCATCTTCATCATCATCTTCAGCACCCGGCGCGTTCTTCTCTTCCTTCTTCTCCTTCCTCCTCATCCTCAGACAGGATGGGGATCGGTTGGCGGGAGGAGAAGGCGGCCTCGTTGGCCATGGTGGCGCTGTCGGCTTCGTCGTCGGAGTCGCGCTCGACGACGTCGTTGGGGCCGGCAAGCACCGTGGGAGCGTCTCCGCGGGTCGGAGGCAACCCAACAAGCGATCGAAACTCCTGAATTCGACAAGCAGGAAGGATCGGTATAAAAAGACCAAGAAAAGGAAAGTATTCGAATCGTCAAGCAAAGGGACTCACCTCAGGAGCCGGATGCTTGGCGGAGTAGGCCTCCAGGCCGCCCACGATCCACTCGGGAGCCGGGTGGACCGTGACACGCTTCATCCGCAGCGTGAATTGCTCTACCGACTCGAACAATGTCGGGTCATGGCGCTGCGGGTCCTTCGTCCCCTTGTACTCGCAGATCAGCGAGGGCCGGTGCTGCAGAGGCGCGATCTTCCTCTTCACCCAGGTGGCGATGAGGTTCAGACCCGTCAGCCCTCCTTCTTCAGCTCCTGAAGCCGCGCCATCAGCCGGCGCACCATGGGCAAGTCGGCGTCGCGCGGCAGCTCCTGAAGATTGCGAGGCCGGCTCGGCGATGGCGAGAAGCAGGGATCCCGATCTCGCCGTCAGGCGCCGGCTCCCGCATGTAGAAGCCCGACTTCCTCCAATACACTTTGGAGGGGAGGCCGAGATCCAGGTAGTCGACGTCGCCGCGGACCTGGAAGTTGAGGCCGCCGCAGGGCGCCATGTCGCCGCCCTTCCCTAGCTTGCCGTGGAAGATCCACAGCCACAGCGGGAGGATCGAGTTGGGCGTCAGGTCATGTACCTGAAGCCCGTAGAAGTCCAGGAAGCGCCGGAAGAACTCCGACGTGGGGAAGCCCAGCCCGCGCTCGAGGAACGCGAGGAAGGCGACGAACTCGCCCGGCGATGGCCGCGGGCGAGGATCCGCGGAGGCGATGCACCACCGACGCTCCGACGCCGGCGGCAACAAACCCTCGTTGGCGGCTTGCTCCAGCGCCTGCGTCGTCACCGACGACCTCTCCCATTTGTTCTTGGGCGCCACCATCTTGGCCGGAAGAGAGGGGGAGGAGCAAGAATGTCCAATGGCTGCGGCGGCGATGCGGCGAAGAACTCAGGTGCAGACTGCTTGAGGAGAGACGACGAGCACGAGGGAGAGGTGGAGAGTGAACTCACCAGCCGCGCTCCCCTGCCGCTTTAATAGGCACAGTGAGTGGAGCCGTTACCGCAGTAAATGGCGCCGCCCGCGTCGCCCACGTCGCCCACTATCGCCACGTCGCACGACGCCTCGATTCCCGCGCGACGCCTCGGTTTCCACGGGAGCGTGCCGAAAAATGCGGCTCAGATTTGGCCACGTCGCTCCGTCACGACGTTTTGAACCGATGGATCGGGCGCGTGCGGGTCAAAGAACGTCATCATTGTCACTGCTCCATCCCGAGGCGGAGGCAGTCGATGCGCCGTCAAGTCCCATCAATCGACTCGGCGTCAGACAGACAAACACTACAGGACAAGCGGTCAAAGATGCCGTGACGTCAGACGGAGAAGGCAAGGAGACAACCCGCACCGAGGCGAGTCGGGATGGCAAACGTCCCGACGGGCACGAGCCGGCATCAAACAAAAACTTGAGTTAGACCGGACGTTAAAAGCCAAAATCCACCACTCCGAGCCGTTGTTTCTTTTTCTCTGTTTCAGGAGTTCGTTCAACGACACGACCCGGCAGTTCGCAAGACGAAGACCAAGCCAGAGACGAGTCCCTGACGAACTCAGGGGCTAATGAGGGGGGATGCCCAACCGGGTAGGCCCAGGACCCCGAGTCGGCCTTCAAGGCCGGGTGGCCCAAAGCCCACCCGGTGTACATCTTCCAGGATACCGGGTCCCCGGGGATCCCGGTATGACGGCTCGGGGAGGCGGTAGCAGATATCTTCGAATCAGTCTGCGATTGTGTATCCCGAAGAGTGCGCTCCACGAAGCCGCACTTGTAGGCAGGATAGCTAGCGCCGCCAGCAGAACCCGTCATTCCCTGTAAACCCTAGCCGGCTCCCTATATAAAGCCGGCAAGGAGCAACCTTAGGGGCAGACTCATCTCATTCCACAGCCTCCGGAGCACCCGCAAGCTCTGGTGCGCACGCCATTGTACACCCCATTCAGATCCAAATACATACAAGCAGGAGTAGGTCTTTACCTCATACAGAGGGGCCGAACCTGGGTAAACTCTGCGTGTGCAACCTCTCTGTGAATCCTACGTCGCCTGGCTCACACCCGAGTTAAGCCACCCGTATGGCATCTGCCGTGATTACCCCATGACAGCATTTGTTAGATCTTGTAGAAATTGTTGTTGGTAGCTTATTCCTATGTGTAGAACATGATCCCATAGCTTATTGATGCTGCATGCGTGATCGATGTAGGATTCGATGGCCGACGACCTTAGTTAGGCTCTGGTCCCCATTGGTGACTCTCAGATCCCTTGATACATTGACGACTCACAACCTGAGATGAACTTTGGGATCCGATCGGTAGCGTGGTTGTTGGGCCCTGTGCAGGATGTTGTGAGCGGCGTTGTTATGTCGGTGAAATCAAGGATCGCCAGGCCTAAGTCAAGGGTTAAGGGGACCATGAAATGGCTTCCATCCATGTTCACCTTTGTGCTTAAACCACATGTGTGCACTGATCAAGACTGGGGTTAGGACCGACAATGGTTTCAAGGAGGTCCATATCACAACCGTGGCCGAGGCTCTGTTTGTGAACTGTGGGGCTGAGGTCACTTCTACTCAGGTGTACAACCACCTGAGAAAAATGGAGGATCTGGTGGCTCCAGGATAGCAAAATTCATGACTTGAGCGGGGCACAATGGTGTGAGGATACGTACATCATCATCCTTGAGACTGACCACTTCAAGGGGCACATCACGGTTAGCACGTGATCCTCGAACTTCTTAAATCTTGATCATCACTTTCAATCCCATCTAACAAATTGTCGTTCCGATGTTAGGATCACCCTAAGGACGTTGAGTTCCTAAACAAGCCCATTCAGACTACACATAGATGCAGACCATCTTCTGCTAGGGTTTTGCCACCGGCAACTTTGCCAGGGGATCCACTCGGCGCGGCCGCTGACTTCAGTGAGACGCAAGAGTCCGTGACCGTCATCCTCGATGGTCTGGACAAGCCGGCTGATGCCCAGGGGCTAGAGGTGGAGCTGGAGGGAAGAGGAAGAGGGGAGCCCTCCCTGACAACGAGATCCAGGCCTTCACGAGCATGACCGATGCTGTCAAGAAGTCGCCCGGGCCATCAGGGAGAGCAAGCCAACTAACATGTGCACCCTGGCCTCTACAAGGCTGTCATGGACGTTGTTGGCTTCACTGAGGAGGCACACTCATGGTTGCTCTCGGCCACCACATCGACCACAAGGCACATGGTGTGAACTTTATCGGCATGGTTGAGCAACACTTGACCCTCTGGCTCAGAACCTTCCTGGCAAAGTACTAATGATGGGGCATGGTGCTGGTGGTTGCGGCGGCATCATGAATAAGATGATGATGAACTCATGATGATGTTGTATATTTTGTCTTAGCTAGGGCTTGAATACTTACTGTATGGCATGTATATTTTGATGAGGTGGTATATACTAACCCCTCGTATGATGGTGAACTTGATGGTGGTGGTGGTGGTAGGATGACACCCACTTTTGATGTGGTGGTAGGTTAACACCATAGTGATAGGATGAACTTGTGATCCTCCTTTTGTAATGATCATGCATGCTGCTCTAGGTTTACAAATAGCTGTCAACTTGTGATCAATTCATGTATCTTGATTAACCTTTGATCTTTGTTGTGTTTTCATAAATGAACTGGTATGTGGTGTACAAAGGGAGGCGTCCAGAAGTGTACAACTCGTGGAGAACCTGACAAGAACAAATCTCCAGCTTCACCAACAAAAGCTACGAAGGGTTTGAAACTTTGGATGAGGCATAGGAAACTACTCCAACTTCCTGAATCAGGAGAACGCCATGGTAGCCCGTGAAGTGGTAGGCGATTTGATGGGGGCCGATGAGGTCGTGGCCCACATGCCAAAGCAAGTCCAACCTTGTAGGATCGATGAAAGACTTCATAGTCGTCCTACTGGTTGTGGTGATTGTGAAGCTCCTGTTATTCTAGATCGCAGTTTATGACCGGATGTTGTAGTGCAGCAAAGACTGGTAAGCTCACCATATTTGAACTTAGGTAACCATAGCGGGCCTCCTGTGGGCAACTAAACACGGTGCCCTTGCTGCTGCCGAGCCCAAAACCAAGGTTTGCAGCCTACCAAACAAAGTGGGGGTGGTAGCCCAGCCCGTGCAGGAAAGTCTTTGCAGGCTACCAACGACAAACACAACATGGCTTTGAGGGTGGCTCCGCGAGACTTGGACTGTCCAACCTGCCCCCAGGGAGATGAAAATCTCATGCTGGCTACCAAACGCGTCCTTAGGAGTCGTTTAGGCTCATCCAAACGCTCACACAGGAATTTTCATGCGTTTTATCTGCATTTTTATCGTATTCCTATGATTTTTCTTTTCTTATCTCTTTCTTGTTCTGCGTTCTAAACATGGCCTTATGTTGCACAATATCCAAACTGATGTAAATTAATTCCATGCACATGTCGAGCGCCAAAACCAAGTACCACACCGTAATTCCACTTTGCTCTGGATTAAGACATAAGATATTGTTTTGTTAATATGTCACTAGTTTATATTAGTATCTTTATAGCGCAAAGTAATATAAAGGTATGTAGTACTTTCTTCTGGTGTGTAGGGTTCAGTAGCAAAATCATTACGACCAAGACAAAAACGGATTAGGCGTTCCGTAATAACATAAATGGTCCTATTTAGTATCTTATAAATTCATTTGTCTTGAAAAGTGGTATGTGATGGTAACATGATATGTTACTCTATTTTTTCTCTTTCTATTTAGCTGCCACATCGATTTTTTCTTAGTTGGCATGCATGTTAGCACAAATGTTACTTCCACCTCAGCGATCTCTACCAAAAAAAACTCTTATCCACTGAAACACTATGCTTTTTTTGAAATGTCATGTTGGCATTACCCCAATCCAGCGGGCTCCGCATGATCATCTTGGTAAAAAATTCGACAGCTCTTGTGTAATATATTTATTTCCAGTATAGCTAAGTAATTTTTTTGTCCTCGGAACATAGTGATTTAAAGAAACAACCGCTCCAACTAAGAGCATCTCTACCGGAACCCCCATAGCCCTACCCATTGGTCCAATGAGGTTCTGGACACGAAAAAGCCCTCACAATAGCATCCTCATCGTCCGGATGGCCCAAAAAACTGACCAGAAACCCCTTGTCTTACCTGATTTTTGTGACCAACTAGGAGGTGCCGGACACACCCGCCACATCGTACACAAGTCCGACTAGGCCCACCTGGCAGTGAGATATAGCAAAATCCTACTATATTATTTCCTCCCATTCCACATTATAGCCCAATGCTTCTATTGAAGTCGACGCCGCCGCACATCGCAGTTCTGTTTGGACACCTCCTATGCACATCCTCCCACACAACAACGCGTGTCGCCCTACACCGCCACCACTGGTCATCATGGGGAGCATGGAGGATCAACAATAGAAGTGGGAGATGCCCGAGAATAGCCGCAAGAAGACGCGGTGAAAGGCAAAAGGGCCCATTGTGCACCTGGGGCGGAGCCCATCAGTTGTGGCACTGAATCTGCAACCGATTTAAGTCAATGCACCAGCACCTCTGACCATCCAGAGAGCTCTTCGCCGTTTTTGCCTCCTTCAACGAAGACGACGCCACCTCTGCGCGAACGCGTTTCTCCTCCCCTGAGGCAGGCGAGAACGAGCTCATCAACCCCAACGCCGTGTTCACACCGATTGACGTCGTGCATGCCCGGCATGGTAGCCAAGGCCTCGACCTCAAAGAGGACGTCTAAAACAACGTCCGAAGACTTGGTGAAGGAGGTCTCATCGACCTCGACTCGCAATGAGTTGAGGGAGTACAAGATTGATAAAAGGTGGGCAACCAAATTTGGGGTGATTGGAACCGATAATATCAAAGTGAAAGTTGCAAAAATCAAGACGGTATCGAAGGTGGCGCTAGTGGGGGTTATAAAAATGGCCGTGGAGGCAAAGATTTTATCCATTGACACAAGCAAAATGGACAAGATAGTGAGCAATGGTTTGATCAAGCTCTTAAGCGCATATTAGTAATCAAAGACTGATTCATATGCACGTATTTTTTCCTTTTTGAAACGGAGGTTGAAATATGTGATGTACTGTGATTGGACATAATTTTGGTGATATTTTGGTGGTCGAACTTAGTGGCTGACCATGATTTTGGTGGCCATTTTAGCTAAACATTTGTGTGTTCCTCAGTATGTGTTTTATGTGCTAAAAAAACAACAACAACAAAACAGCTGATATTAGAAAAAAAATCAAAATGCTAGGGGTTGGGGGTTGGGGGGGATGAATAGGGCGGGCCATTGTTCGTGCCACTTGACAAATAGGAGAATCTATACTACTATTAAAAGAGCAAATTTGTGTTGATACATTAAATCTGAGCCCTTCAATATTTGGCCAACGGTCCAGATTGCTCCAATGTTTGACAACTCAACACACCTTTTCAATTTCGTGGAAATTACAGGGTTTGCCACCGCTTAAAAAACGGTTTGTTAATCTTAGATGCGACGCCGAAGCGAGCTCCTCGACCCCGTCATCGCGCGACGCCCACGTTCGGACTAGAAGACGGCAAGCTCTCGGCGGAGCTTCTCGGCCACGGCTAGGACCTTCCTCCCAGGCGCGGGCACGGTCGGACTCGAAGGCGGTGTAACAGCCCAAAGTTTGAGAACCTAAAAACCTTAGTAAAATTTTCGCTTTTCATTTCTTGTGCATCATGGCATCCTTAATAAAAATGCTCAAGAAAATATAACTGTGAGAAACCTCAATTATGAACTGCTTCATTTACAAATTCAAATCAATGAGAGTTTTCAAACTTGCAAAACAAAAATATTTTGACGTCTTATCTTTGTCAAGTAAGTTCCAAGAGTTCAAATTAATATTTTGCACTTGCTTTAAAAATTCTAAAGTAATATTAGTTTGGTTTTAGCAAAAATGCCATATCCAACTCTATGAACAAAAGTTGTGCAAAACATTTTATTTTGAGACACCAAATTTTGTGGAGCTTCTACTTGTTAGGAAGAGGCTACATAAATATTTTCATAATTTCTGAAATGATTTAAGTACTCCAATTAAATGCTTTACTAAGTTTCCAGAAATGAAAACAGGGAAGAAAAACAGAAAGGAAAAATTACAGGGGTTTTTTCGCAAAAACGCTTTCCTCTTCCTGTAGCCACGAGAAGCACTGGCGCCATGCCGTGCTCCTTCCGCGTCGACGCCGCGCCGGGCCCCCGCTCCTCTCTCACCTGCAAGGAGGATCGGAACCGCACGAGGCTGACCTGCTCGACCACTCCCCCGATAATTTCCTCTAGATTCTTCTCTCTCTCTCTCCCCACGGAACCGAACTCGCCGTGCCATAGCCGAGCTCAACGCCGTCATCTGAGCGTCCAAGGAACAAATCGAAGACCACCACCAGCTCCGCCGTGATCTCCTCTACAACCTCGCCAAAGGAATCAAGTCTGTTCGCCCGCATTGTCGCGCACGAGCCCGTTCTTCTCCGACCACGGCCGCCGCGTCGCCGGGCGATTCCCGCCGTTCCCGTCCATCTCCGACCTCACCGTCTCCTCCTACTCGCTCAGGGTGAGCTGGCGAACCTCCCCACTGCCTCCGTTCCTTCCCTACCCCTCTGTGTCGTCGTCGCACCGCACGCAGCCGTGCGCCGCCGTGCCATCGCCGCGCGTCGGATATTCCGAGTTGAGTAGAACCGGATAATCCAGATACCACCAGTATGAGGTTGTTTCACTCCTTAGCAGAATTCAGTCCCTCCCCGACGATCGGATCTTCCGAGTAGCCAAAAATCGGATTATCCGAATACAAGCAATACGTAGACATGCAGTTCTTTAGTGCATCGGATATTCCGAGTCCGAAGTGGATCGGATATTCCGCTTTGGTTCAGTACCTAATAAAATTCCTAATTCATCTTTTTCCAAATCTGGACAACTAATTTTAATTGTTGTTTCACATAAATTATCAAAAGGACAGATTTAAAAAAAGGGAAATTATAAATGCAATAACTTTTTATCGGTCCATCAGAAATTTGTGTGTAATATACCAAAATGCTCAGAACATTGTGAATTATCCAGAAGCATCATTATCATGCATATTTGACCACCATTAAAGGACTGCACTTTGTAGAAGCTAGGAGAAACATTAAGTTAAATATGGGGTGTTCTCCTATCTAGTTGAGGTAATTATTTTCGCACCCCATTTAAATTGCTAGATAGCTCAAAATAAGTTCAGTACCTTAAATTGTCATATCATCATGAGTGTGCATTGCACCTACTTGTTTTCGTGTTATTTATGTTGTTTCCTTTCCGGTGTTGTTTGCGCTCTGGTAGATCGAGGAGTTGAGGTGCAACCACAATTCTTCGACGATTCTTACTACCTTTCATATCAACAAGGCAAGCGTAATCCCCCTCTGAGCATGTCTTACCCTATTTTCCGCAAATATTTTCTCCACTATAATATTGCATGCGGTTCCAAATGTCAATTTTATTGGATTAGAGTATCCTATAGTTGCATTAAGTTTCCGATGCCATTACCTGTTTCCCTCCTATTATCCCTAGGTTTCTATTGTTGGCCTGAACTACTTAACTATGCAATGTTGATGCTTAGCCATGCTTAGTTAAATGTTCATTCGTCCGATGGATATTTCATGTTGGAAACAGATGTTGAAATGTTCGGATGAGGGTGGAGAAATTGTGGTGACAGGTAATAAAATGCTTAAAGGTGGGGATGAGAGGCCACATTGGTTTGGTGGTGTTTTGTCTCACTCTCGCCACCTAGGTGCGAGTTCTTTACCTCTTGAACCAAGAATGAGCGCGCTTCTTTTCGGTGGAGTATATGGAGCCCTCATCGACCGACTAACTTGGGCGGGACTAGCCAGGGTCCTCTAGTTCGGGCTTCCATTTGCGCGTGCGTTGAGATGGTGGCCAAGACTGAGATGAGGATGGTGGTGTTAGGAAAATAAGTGGCCGCGGGACAGGGTGTTGGAGGCACTGAACCTGTCCTACCGCCACTGATGATCCTGGGTTAGTCTTTAACAAGGTAAAGGTTGTAACCGCTCCCACTCAGCCGGCTTTCCCCGGAAGAGAGCTAATGATCAGGCAATGAGCCGGACGGTACCGAAGGTAAACACAGTGCACCCCTGCAGGGTTAAATCTTTTCGAAAAGCCGTGTCCACGGTTACGGACAACTTGGGAAAGGACGATAAGATCATAGAATACCTTTAACGGAATGATTAAAAACTGAGTACCAAAGGTACTACTCAAGAATGCAAGGTTAGCATCCTCGAGGGTGATTGGGGGAGGTGCCTTTGTAGAACAGGTACATTGATGATGGTGGTTGATGATGAGAAAGGTGATCAAAGAGAAGAGTTACTTCTTACCCCTTTTTCAAAATACTCTGATTAGTCAATGCCATGGAGTTATGTTTTCATAAATAAAATCAGCTTTATGCAAAACAGACATAAAACCTTGAAAGCCTCATCGAGCTAAAGCTCTATATTTAATCTTGCGAGTTCGTCAAACTCAACGTCGTTTGTTTTGTTTCAGAGGAGGACTTCACCGACCTCGAAGGTGGGTTCTTTGTGGACGTCGACGAGTAGTCTGGGGTTCCCAGGTGGCAGCTTGGGACATCCCGGAACAGCTGGCGCTGGGATGTTTATCTGTAGGCCTCTTAGGCAATAATTTGGATCTTGTTGTTTAGAACAACCTAATTCGCTTCCGCATGTTGTACTGTTGGGTCTGTGACCTCTGGATGTAATTTGCTATCTTTATTATAAGAGTTGAACTATAATGATTTGTGTCGTAGAGTCTGTGATGTGCCACAAGTCTTGATCTCTCTATTATGCATTGATAGTTGTGCCTGTGTTAAGTCATCAATCGGGGAGTTGCGTTGCCGATGATCAATTCCGAGCAACGCCTGCCAAAGGTTTTAGCCGGGGATTGGTAAACCCGTAACCTCCGGTTGTATCGCTTAACCGGTGACACACAACATCACTGTATAGCAGACGGGTCGGGGCGCCACAGGCGGCGAGCTTACGGCGGAGCTTCTCGGCCGTGTCCAGGTGCGCCGCCGAGCTGAGCGACGGAGGAGGCCGACGCCACTACGCGAGGGAGCACGCGACGGCAGCGGCGCACTCCTGGGGAACCTCCCGTCGCCAGGTACATCCCCTACCCCGCGAACCCGTCCACGGCTGCCTCTCTACTGCTGGGAGCACCCCACCAACCAGGAACGCCTCTTCCTTCCCTGCATCTCAGCCTCCCAGTCGGCGCCCCTCCCATTCACTTCTTGTGATTCACACCCGCCTCCAGCTCGGCGATGCACGTCAGCCTCCCTCCCGGCGAGCCACCATAGCCTGTCGCATGACGGTGTGAACCGGCCCAGTGCTGGCCTCCATGCTCCCCCATGCTGTGGAGGTGGACTCTGGACGCGCCGGCCTCCCAATCCACCACGAGATGGGCCTCCTAGCTCCGTCTCGCGAACCTCCTATGGCCAGCTCGGCCCGGCGAGAGAGCCACACTCCGGCAGCTTGCCTGCATCCCGGCGGCGGCCCCTACTTCTGAACTTATTCTGGTGCTAAGTCTGAACATAGCTGAAGTGTCGTTGCTTCCGTTTGTGCAGGTGGCCGGCCGGCTGGTTGAAGGAAAATGATTGTAATCCTCCAGGGATCGCACGCGACGCATCCCCCGGGTCGAGCGAGCGACGCGTGTCCAACGCGGGTCCACCCACGACCACTCACCCGCATCCTCACCCTCCCAGCCCTGCGTCTCTCCTGTCCTTTTCCCTTTCCTCTCTGCTTTTCCCCAATCTCATCCATGGTGAATACCGAACCTCACGACACCGTCCTTCAGGCCACAAGCTGCCTCACCTCGTGCGTGGGCTTCCGACGCCCCCGGTCCGCATAGAACCTCGCCGCCGTTGTCGACCCGCGCCCAGCGTCTCCTCGCCCGCTGCGCATATGCCGGCGAGGTCCCGCTCACCTCGGAGCTGGGGGTGGCGGGAGGAGTGGAGTTGGTGGCAGACAGGCCCGACGACAGCTCGAGGCCCAAGATCCCCTGCAGCTGCTCGGCCACCCTCCTCCGCGTTGCCAACGAGCGTGAGATAGGGTTGAGCTCGTGGTCAGGGGAGCCGCGTCCCGTGCGAGACAAGGGCCTGAGGCGCGCCGAGCTCGACTCCCCAAGGCGGCGACTGGTGCCGGCGGGGCGCCTGCTCCACCCGCGACCAGCTCGACCCGGCGCCATGGTCGTCCGCCCTTCTCTGTGTCGAGCTCCACAACGCCCCTGTGTCTTCCTAAGCTCCGGCGAGCTGCGCCGGCGTGATGTCGTCCGGGATTGGGGAATTTGGCGGCGTTTTTTTCTTGATGTGGTGCAAAAACTTGAAAGCTTTGCAGCATAATTTTTTCTGCTATTGATGCAAATCCGCAGGAGAGTTTGTAGCAAGTTTTGCCTTGAATCTTTTTTTGATGTAGTGCAAACTGTTGGAAGGTTTGTAGCAAATATTTCCAATTTAGGATGCAAATCCGTAGATGAGTTGTAGCAATTTCTGTTTATAATCAGCCAGGGGACTTTTTCTCGAAAGTTTTTCTTGATGTGGTGCAAGCTGCTGGAAGGTTTGTAGCAAATGTTTCCAATTTGGGATTGATGCATGTAAAATGCATACATGAACTTTATATTTTATTACATGTTATTCCATGTTATTTGCATCATATAAGGGTTATATTCATGATTTATATTGAGTTTTGGGGATAATTAACAATTTCCCCATTTTTCTGGAATTAACCCTGCACTGTCAGAAAACCCCTTTTTCTATATTTTTACGTTTCAGGCGACCAAATCACGTCATAATGACCTGAGATTTTACGGGGATCACTTTTTTGGAAGGAACGAAACGTAGGCGCAAAGGAAACGAAGACTGGAAGGGCAAAACAAGTGGGCCCACGCGGCCAGATTCCCTGACCGCGTGGGACCCCTCATCTGGCCCTCGGGCCTCCGCTGCCGTCGATCCTTCTTCCCGAAGCTTCGTCTTGACCTAAAAACGACTATAATAGACCCCCCAGGGCTTTCGCGAAAGGGAGCGCCGCCGAAACACAAAAACCACGAAACAGAGACCTGGAGCTGAAGATTGGAGGGGGAAAACTCCGGCGGGGCGCTGCCGGGTGGTCTCCTTCCCCTCCAACATCTCCACCGACACCATGATGAAGAGGGAGTAGTCCACCCCTGGACTATGGGTTTGTGGAAGTAACTTATGTATCTCTCCTCTCTATGAGCTTCACTAATTAGTACCGTATGAGCTGCTGAACATGATTACGGTCATCTATGTAATTCCTTTGTGGTGGATCTTTATTATGAGTTAATACATGTTTGAGATTGCAATGGTTTTGTTTCAGTTATGAAAGTAGATGCATATTATGTACCCCGTTCTTATTTACTTGTCATGATCAAGCATGTTTATGAGAGCATGTGAGGGGGAACGTGTGCATTAGTTGGAGTAACGGGGGGTGGCTAGTGCAGTGAACGTGACAGATAGTTCTGCGATCCACTTGGGTTTTCTACCTTACTTTGTTGCCTCACTAGGGATAAACAAAAATACCATGCTACCGGAGAGTGGATGTGACCTTGGCCACTACCTCCATGACTAGATCTAGCATGTTCTTATTTTAACTTCATGTCATTGAACTTATTGCTATGCTCTGATTTATCTTAATTACTAAGGTGTTATGATTTAGTTCGCATCTTGGTGGAGCATAAGAGAGAGAACAACTTATACTTGAGATCTCTATGTTAGGACGTGATGCCCATATTATTAATAACTTGTCAAACCATGTCTTGCCATCTTTCATGTTAATTTTAGTGTTCCATTGTCTACCACGTTATCAAGAGAGAGTGCATTTGTGAAACCATGAACCCCGGTCCATTTTTAATCATAAGAAACACCTTTCCAACACTTTTATCACCACTTTTGTTTGCTGCCATTTTTAATCCGAAAATACAAAAACACTTTTACATCTTGCATTCATTATAAAAAACCAAAAATATCATTTATCATTGTTTCCACCATCATTGCATATTTATTTTACCATCATTGCATATTTACTACTGTTTGCATATTTATTTTATTATCATTCTCACACCTTGTGCTTGACAACCACTTGGTGAGGTTGAGGGCACAAAACAATTTATTTTGTTGCAGGTTCTCAAGAGAAGGATAAGGAGATAACACCTGAAATACTGGTTCCCCGAGAGTTCGATATTAAACCCTCGAGTCACCCCTCGTGGGGAAAACTGTCTTCCACTACTACATACACTCTGCACTTGGAGTCTCAACCTAACCCATTTACTTTTCACGCAGGTAACACGCGAAGGGCAGCAAACTGTTTTCTGGCGCCGTTGTGGGGTAACTACGTGAAGGGCCATCAAGACGTTTTCTGGCGCCGTTGCCGGGGAACCATAGCTGAAAGGTTTATCCAAGGATCACTCACATCAAGTCAACTTCATCACCAACTTGTGTAACAACCTAAGCTTGGGGAGGTTGCACCTACGTGAGCATCATCTTATCCATCTTTACCTACAATCATTTTATTTTGTTTTGTTCTTGTCTTGCATATCATCTTTATATTTCGGTTTGCATATTTATATTCAGTTTTGCATTTTTGTGTTGCATTTGTTATTTCGAGTTGCATTAGTGTCATTTTACTTTCAGTTTTGCATAAAAAATTAAAAACACATAAAAACTTTATCAAAATGAATTCTAGTGTTGAAATGAACAATTTTAGTCAATATTATGGAGAGTCATTAATGGAAGCTTGGTATAGAATTAAGGGCATTAGTAAAAATGGTAAACATACCCCTGCTGCCTTGATAAGAAACTTTTATAATGGTTTAAATGGCTGGTCAAAATGTTTTCTAGATTCCTTGACTAATGGAAATTTTGCTTCAGGAAATCCCTCACATGCTAATAATTTAATGGAAAATTTATTTGGGAATTCTATAGAAACAAAAGAGGAAACCGGATTAGACAATTACAAGTTTCTATGGATAGGTCAATATTAAACCTACAAACCTATGTGGAAGAGTATCCTACTAAAAATGAGATGCATTCATTTATCCTTCACACAGAATCTAGGATGAAGAAGACAAAGAACACTCTTTTAGACATTTCTTCGAAATTGCAAACTGTATTGACCCATGCCAAGTCTGAAAAAAGGATAACTAAGAATTTGAATGAAAAGATATCTTCTATGTTAGAGCCTCTAGACAGGGACATTAAGAATTACATTGAAAAATGATGAATCTCTTATGTTATTGAGTTGAGTTGAGGAAGTTAAAATGCTTAGTGAAGTTAAGGAACCATTTGTTGATTTAGAGAAGTGTAGCTTGCATGAATTAATTTCTATCTTACAAAAATTTGCAAGTGATCCTTCTGTTAATATTAACCAGGCTGGTTTTGGTTCCTATATTGCTAATCATGTCTTAAAAGAAAAGATTGCTAGGTACAATCAAGAAGCTATGATACCACCTAAGCTTGGGGATATCTGGATCCCTAAGGTACTAGTAACCATTGGAAAAGAGACACACCATGCCATTTTAGATCTAGGATCTAGTGTCTCTATATTATCTAAAGAACTATATGAAGTCCTTGAACTTAAAAATATTGAGAAATGCTCTATTGAACTTGCACTTGCTGATGATTCCATTAGACATGCTCTAGGAAAAGTAAGTGATGTTATGGTAGAGTTACACATGACTTTTGTGCCTGTTGATTTTCTAATCATGGACATGGGGAATAAAACCTCTAGTCCTATTATTTTGGGAAGACCTTTTCTTCGTACTACAGGTGCCATTATTGATTCAAAGGAAGGGAATGTGAAGTTTCAGTTTCCACACAAGAAGAGCATGGAACACTTCCCAAGGAAGAGGGACACACCAAGGTTCAAGCTCCCTCATGAGCTACGTCCCCTTTGATTATCAAGTAAGTAAGCCTAGCTATATGGCTATAAAGAAAGCGCTTTACGGGAGGCAACCCGGTTGTTTTTGTTTGAGATTTTCTTTGAGTCCTCTTGCTGTAACAAGAGAGTAGTTTGTTAGTTTTGTTTCTGGGATTTTTAATAAAGAACCAAGTTTTACCTATTTTGGGTTTGAAAAGTTGCTATTCATTTTCGGAGAGTTTTCTGCCTGCACGAAGTCTGTGCACGGTTTGATTTTTCATTTTTTATCTGTAACTCCGATTGAGCTGTAATTTGAACTGTAGCTTCAACTTTTCATCCTCTGTACACGTGATTTTTTCAGATTTTTCTGACGAGTTTAAGTAGGGTAGAAAAATGCGTTTTGCTGCTGCTGTTTTTCTGGACAGATTCTGTCTTGATATTGTTTGATGCATTCTTTGAGCTTTTTGCTTGAATCTTTTTGATTCAATTGAGTTTATGAGTAGGCATACAACATTATATACTCTCTGGACATTCATATGAATTTTTGCCTAAGGATTTTATGCAGCAAGGAACCTATTTGTTTATCACTACTAATATCACCCCACAGAAAAGAAATGGGAGAAACGGTGTTTTGAAGTTTTTTCACAGGGATTAGAGGAGCTGCACCAAGAGCTATCCAAGGATGGTGAAGACCATAAGCTTGGGGATGTCAAGACAACCCCACTAGACCAACACACTCTCGGTTTGCACACGTCTAACTTCTGTTTTTCGATCAAAGCACTTTATCGTATAAACTTGGAGCGTCTGTTTTTTTGCTTTTGTTATTTCGGTTTGTTAATAAGACCACCACTATCATTTATATATGAGAGAGCTACTGGAAGTTTGGGTTGAATTATGTTGGATGCTATTAAATATATTGGGATAGGGATGTTTGAGTTGATTTTAAAAGATACATATAGTTGCATAATTCATGTGCTTTGAATGAATGTTAATTTGCAAGTGTGTTGTCAAGAGCTATCTTTTACCATGTTTAGATGTTGAATTTTAACTTTACTTGGTTTAACATGGATTGATTAGTTCTATGGACACTTATGCATGCATTTAGATGGTCAACTTTCTCCCTATTGCTAGCCCAAAAATTACAACAAGTAAAAAGCTTGTTTCCCAACACCTTCAACCAAAGTTTTTCCAGTGAGTCCACCATATCTACCTATTAGCTTTATGCTATTCCAAGTATGTTTATCATGTTATATTGTGTTATCTACATTTCTGAATTTAAATGCTTATGTTATTGATTGTCATGGGAAAAATTGGTTAAAAGCTCTCACGAACTTGATGCACAATTTACTTTTATTGCATTTAATAAGCATGAACCATTGTGATTAAAATTATGAAGTTGTGGGCTTGACAATAGTTTTGGTTGGGAGTTAGCCCATATGTGCTGTCACATGGCAAGCTTTCAACATTGCACTTATTTATATTTAGTTGATGTCATGTACTTTTGTTTATGGATGCCTATCATGGGTGAAATGAATGTGGATACTTAGTAAGTTCAAAGAGTTTGTATAAATGGTTAGAGAAATGCCTGGGCCGCTAATCTAAGCCATGCATCATTCATGGTGGAAATTTACAGCATAACCATAATGTTCATTCAGTGATGCACCTCATAATAAAAAGCTATACCCATAGTAAATAAAAGAGTGCTGAGATTGTTCATTGTCTGTTTGTCTTGTTGTTTTGACATGGGCTTGTTCATGTCAAGGGGCAAGAGGTACCCCAGTGCAGTTCTTGATGATACTATTATTACTTGCAATGACCTTTATTTGAATTTACTTTGTGGACCAAAGTGAGTAACACATGGTGTAGGTACTTGTATTCAAGGGACATGAGACATTCAACCAATACATTGTCAAGCACACCACTCATATTTGCTTTCACTTTAAACATTAATCATTCAAGATGCTATGATAGGGGTAATGAGAGCTCCACACCAATGACTACCACATTGCAAGCATTAACTTAAGTAGAAGTGTTTGGAAGTTAGATGAAACTTATTCATGCTTTACCTCTACTTTATCTATCCAAAGTGTCCACCTTTTATATTCAGTTTTCATAAGAAGTACTCTATGACCACCATAGGATGTTTTTACTTTTCATTATGCATACATTTGGTCCATAGTACTTTCTTCTATGTTACACTTTGTGAATTTATCATTGAACATCTTTACATTGAGTATTTGATATCACTTCATAATTTATCTTGCATATTGTTATTCCTTTGAAGAATGAATCATTTGACTTATGTAGCAATAGTAATCACCTTTGATATCCATTGATAGTATTAAAATGCAAAGTCCATGTTAGTTTTATCACCTTCATACTCGGGACGAGCATGGGTTAAGCTTGGGGATGTTGATGCATGTAAAATGCATACATGAACTTTACATTTTATTACATGTTATTCCATGTTATTTGCATCATATAAGGGTTATATTCATGATTTATATTGAGTTTTGGGGATAATTAACAACTTCCCCATTTTTCTGGAATTAACCCTGCGCTGTCAGAAAACCCCTTTTTCTATATTTTTGTTTCAGGACCAAACGACGTCCAAATGACCTGAGATTTTACGGGGATCACTTTTTTGGAAGGAACGAAACGTAGGCGCAAAGGAATCGAAGAAACGGAGACCAGAAGGCAAAAGGGGTGGGCCCACGCGGCCAGATTCCCTGACCGCGTGGGACCCCCATCCTGGCCCTCGGGCCTCCGCTGCCGTCGATCTTTCTTCCCGAAGCTTCGTCTTGACCTAAAAACGACTATATATAGACCCCCCAGGGCTTTCGCGAAAGGGAGCGCCGCCGAAACACAGAAACCACGAAACAGAGACCTGGAGCTGAAGATTGGAGGGGGGTGGTCTCCTTCTCCTCCAACAACATCTCCACCGACACCATGATGAAGAGGGAGTAGTCCACCCCTGGACTATGGGTTTGTGGAAGTAACTTATGTATCTCTCCTCTCTATGAGCTTCACTAATTAGTACCGTATGAGCTGCTGAACATGATTACGGTCATCTATGTAATTCCTTTGTGGTGGATCTTTATTATGAGTTAATACATGTTTGAGATTGCAATGGTTTTGTTTCAGTTATGAAAGTAGATGCATATTATGTACCCCGTTCTTATTTACTTGTCATGATCAAGCATGTTTATGAGAGCATGTGAGGGGGAACGTGTGCATTAGTTGGAGTAACGGGGGTGGCTAGTGCAGTGAACGTGACAGATAGTTCTGCGATCCACTTGGGTTTTCTACCTTACTTTGTTGCCTCACTAGGGATAAACAAAAATACCATGCTACCGGAGAGTGGATGTGACCTTGGCCACTACCTCCATGACTAGATCTAGCATGTTCTTATTTTAACTTCATGTCATTGAACTTATTGCTATGCTCTGATTTATCTTAATTACTAAGGTGTTATGATTTAGTTCGCATCTTGGTGGAGCATAAGAGAGAGAACAACTTATACTTGAGATCTCTATGTTAGGACGTGATGCCCATATTATTAATAACTTGTCAAACCATGTCTTGCCATCTTACATGTTAATTTTAGTGTTCCATTGTCTACCACGTTATCAAGAGAGAGTGCATTTGTGAAACCATGAACCCCGGTCCATTTTTAATCATAAGAAACACCTTTCCAACACTTTTATCACCACTTTTGTTTGCTGCCATTTTTAATCCGAAAATACAAAAACACTTTTACATCTTGCATTCATCATAAAAAACCAAAAATATCATTTATCATTGTCCACCATCATTGCATATTTATTTTACCATCATTGCATATTTACTACTGTTTGCATATTTATTTTATTATCATTCTCACACCTTGTGCTTGACAACCACTTGGTGAGGTTGAGGGCACAAAACAATTTATTTTGTTGCAGGTTCTCAAGAGAAGGATAAGGAGATAACACCTGAAATACTGGTTCCCCGAGAGTTCGATATTAAACCCTCGAGTCACCCCTCGTGGGAAAAACTGTCTTCCACTACTACATACACTCTGCACTTGGAGTCTCAACCTAACCCATTTACTTTTCACGCAGGTAATCACGCGAAGGGTCAGTAAAGTGTTTTCTGCCGCTGTTGTGGGGTAACTACGTGAAGGGTCATCAGGGATGCAACTCTGTAGAAGAGTTGTAGCAAATTTCTGTTTATAAGATCATTTTTATGTTGCAAATTCTTTGAAGTGTTTTTGTATCATCAGAAGGAGAATTTAGCTACCACCGATTCTTTTCATTTTTGTATCGTTGGTAGTAAATTTTTGCTACGACTATTATTCCGTTTTGCTTATTAGAAGGAGATTTTGCTACCTCAATTCTTTCGTTTTTTATCATTGAAAGGAAAGTTTTGCTACAACTGTTATTCTGTTTTGCATTATTAGAAGAAGATTTTTGCTAACATAGTTCTTTCCTTTTGTATCCTTGGTAGGATATGTTTTGCTACTGCCGCTATTCCGTCCCCGTCGCCGCCGTGCTGCAAAGAGCAGGTCGTGAGCTGTAGGGGATGGGTGCCCGGAGCTGCACAGGCGGGCTTCCGAGCTGCCGAGGATTGGGCCGGCAAGGGAACTGCAGGGGAGGACAACAACGCTCAGGGGAGGTGCTTCGAACGGAGGGTGCCCTGCTGCAACGTTGTGCTGCTGCCTGGGCACGACGGCGGTGCTACTTGCGGCGAGACGTGGTGCCGTCATGGCCTGACCGCGGTGCTACCAGCGGCGAGACGCGGTTGTGCCAGAGCACGACGGCAATGCTACCATTGGCGAGACGCGGTGCTACCAAGGCAGGACGACATTGCTACCAAGGCAGAACGGCGTTGCTACTGACTGTGAGACGCGGTGCTGCCAGGCCACGACGGCGACGAGACGCGGTGCGGGGCGGAGGACGCCGGCTGCTGCCGGAGACGGGGGCGGGGCGGAGGGCGCCTCTGCTGCCGGAGACGGGGCGGGGCGCGCCGGTCGAAGGTCGCCGGTTGCTGCCGGAGACGGGGGTGGGGCGGAGGGCGTCGGCGGCTGCTGGAGACGGGGGCTGGGCGCAGCGCGCCAGCTGTCGGAGACGGGGGCGGGCGGGGTGAGCGTATTTGAGCACGATGATTGGGTTGCGGGGACTGGATCGGACGGTTCTTTCTGTTCCCATCGTACGGCTGCGGACCCGGGGGTTCCGGGGATTCGATCCCCCGGAGGACGCCTAGTTCTATCCCTGCTTGAACCCGGTGCTGGCGGGAGAGCTGCTCCATGCTCCCCCATGCTGTGGAGGTGGACTCTAGACGCGCCGGCCTCCCAATCCACCACGCGATGGGCCTCCTAGCTCCATCTCGCGAACCTCCTGTGGCCAGCTCGGCCCGGCGAGAGAGCCACACTCCGGCAGTCTGCCTGCATCCCGGCGGCGGCCCCTACTTCTGAACTTATTCTGGTGCTAAGTCTGAACATAGCGGAAGTGCCGTTGCTTCCGTTTGTGCAGGTGGCCGGCTGGTTGAATCTCTTGCAAAAATATTTCCTTTCTGATGTGAATCTCTTGCAGCTGGTTGAAGGCAATTAAACTATGGTTGCGTCGCATTTATGAAATGACTTTTCATGTGTACTGTTTGCAGGTTGTTTAAGTTTTTTGTTGTAATGCGTAAGAGTCGTCGATTATGAAAGTTAAGTAACACAATGATTGCAGATTCGAAATTTCCTGAGCGAGTAGTTTTGAATTCCAACAACCATCGCGCATATGAGAGAAAATACCAATTCCATAACTATGACACGGTGTGCTCATCTCGCAGGTGGTTGCCAATTAGGCGTGAAAAGAAAAACAAATTAATTCAATCCATTTTGGAGACGTGCGTTGCACGTGCAAAGCAACTAGTTTGAAACAAAAGGGCAAAAGAATGTGACAAAAAAAAGCTGAATGTAAAGAGGGGAAAATCGGATAGTCCGCAAGTAAAACGGGAGAAAAAAAATCACATTACCCGTAACGTTGGTCCCCATACTCCCAATCAACAACTTCCACTTGCCTCTTCTCCCTTAAATTTTTTGACAGACCACTTGTCTATTTTTCCCATCAAAAAAAGTAAATTTGTGAAGTTCATGTTCATTCGATGATTGTGACTTCAAACCAATCTCCAAACAAGAGTTACAGGTCAAAAACGAAATCTAGAAAACAATTTTATTTTGCGAAACTGAGAAAACTAGAGTTAAACAGCGAAACAAAGGAAATCGTCTCCTAACAAGAGTTGAAGTAGCACGCAAGAGATAATCACTGCTAGGCGCCTGTTGCAGCAGCGTGGTACACCACCTAGTAGCTATTATAGATAGGCGCCCATTGTCAGGCAAAATCATTTAGCCGGAGCGTTCATAGGGCGAGTGCCGATTTGGCCTTTGGGGCCTACTGCCAAGAAGAGGGCCGCCACGAGGCACTGCGTAAGGTATCGGTGGCAACGGTGTCTTGAAAGGTTTTTGCAGCGGAACACCCTGTGGTGCAGGCTGGAACTGGTGGGGGTTGTTTGGCGGAACTGGATGCACCATTTGTCCAAAGGTGCCTGTGTTAAAGACAGGGTAAGTTGGATGAGCGTTCGGGGATCTCGACGATAACCAATTAGGAGTATGTAGCATGCTAGGTGGGCATGTTGTCTGTTGTTGCAATGTAACTGGCTGCTGGTAGTTGTCAAACCTTGGGCGTGTGTAATTAGACTGCTGTTGCAATGTAACTGACTGCTGGTAGTTGTCAAAACTTGGGCGTGTGTAATCAGGCTGATGCTGCTGCAATGCCATCGACCGCTGGCAGTTGTCATAGCTTGGGCGTGTGTAATCAGGCTGTCGCTGCAATGCCAATGACCGCTGGTAGTTGTCATAATTTGGGTGTGTGTAATCAGGCTGCTGCTGCAATGTCAATGACCGCTGGTAATTGTCATAGTCTGGGCGTGTGTAATCAGCATATTCATAAGGACTCCCACTGTAGCTAGTTCTTGCATCCGACAAGCCAAAGCTGTACGGCTGTCCCAACGAAAGATCAAAGCTCGACCCACCATTTTGAGCTGAATTGGGCACACCGATCACTTCCTGAGCGCAAGACCTTAGTCGTTGATTTTCAGTTACGTTTTCGGAGTGGCTTGCTTGCAGGCGTTGATTTTCAGTTATGTTTTCAGAGTTACTTGCTTGTACAATCTGGCACGAAACTGCATTTACGGTCTTCGAGTTGCTTGCATGCACAACCTGGGGCAAAGCTGGAGTGTTTCTGAGATGATTTGACAGCATGCACGGGAAGTGGGGACAGTGGTCATCCAGTTTGCCAGGAATGCATGGTTCCAATGTTTTCAGTGTCTTATTTCTCATGTCAATAGAGATCATCTGCCCCTTATGGATGTTCGACGTCACCGAGCAGTTGATGTGGACAACATCGCCGCCATGGATGCTCAGGGTGGGGAAAGATGGTAGTGTCAAGTTCAGCATGCCAACAGCGTTGTTCCCCAGCCCAGCCAGCAAAGCAGAATGGCATGGGTTCACAACCTGTATGTCACGAGCATGAACCTCGCACCCCTACGCCAACCATTGTCGGAAAGCATCCTGTTCCATACGACGAACCTCCAACCAACCAACCTACGCGGCGCCGGATCATCGTCGGGTTTCACAAAGAATGAATCATCGTATGTCACTTCTTTAACCACAGTATTCTGCACCGTCAAGAGCTCAACCTCGACAAGCCTGAGAGATCCGTCTTTGGTGCACGTGACATCCCGGACCATCCACGGGCATAGATGTTGGTCGTCCTCGTTCTCGGGCAACGGGCTGGGGAGCGGCACGAACCAAAACGGCACCGGGTGATCATATTCATCATCAAGAGGATCGTGAGGGGCACCTCAAAGAGCACGTCGCAGACAAACATACCCTTCCAGAGATCCACCCAGCCTAGCAGGCTACCGCCAAGCTTGATCACCTTGTGCGTCAAGGCGGGGTAATGTTTGCCGAGTGGATGTCTCTTGAGACAAGCAGGTTTCCTCGTCCAAACTCCTGACGCCGACGAGTACAACCGGAGCTCATATCCTTCAAAACCAATTGTTGGGCACAGAGCAGCCAGGATGTACTCCCCGTCGTCATCATCGTCACAGCAGTGGATGCCGAGATCCTGTGGCGTGAGCAGAGTCTTTTCCGGAGGATCCGGAATCCGGGAGAGCGCCGGCGGCTTCCCCGGGATGGCCTGGTACACGTAGTACTCGCTGGACCAGTTGAGTGGCAGGTGCAGGAGGAGGAACTGCTTCTCGGAGCGGACGACGCGCGGCTCCTCGGCGAAGTTGTCGTGCTGGAGGTCAGGGCAGTGGAGGCAGACGTGGGAGAGCGCCGGCGGGTAGGCGAAGCGGATCGAGACCTGGACGGTGTGGCCCCTGCTCGTTTCGGCTACGGCCATGGTGGCGTCGTGGTGGTGGGCGAGGTACACCCTTGTGTCGAGGAGGATCCAGGGCGGGAGGCCTTGAGAGGGCGTAATGGCGGGTGGGTTCAAGCAGGCGGCGATCGTGGAAGTCATTGTTGTTCTCGGCGGATCGGAATTGTGTTTCATCAGCGATGATGCCGCTCAGAGAATTTTATGGGTGGGCGCAGAGTAGGGATCGGAACCGATTTGGGCTCTGTGGCTGGCTTTCCGTGTTTATAAGGATTGTGAACAGAAAGATCTCTTCGTCAAATGTTCAGAGCTTTTTTCCTTTCTGAACAACAGCTTCAGCAGCAGCTAGCTACTTATATTACAGTTCAAAATAAAATGTGAGCTCTTTGCCGTTGGCTAAGTTCTCGCCGGAGCTGCCGAAGGAACCTGTTGAGAGTTGAGACTTTGAAGAAATTAATGTCGGGGCTTGTAAGTTGTAACGGCATCAGTCAATAGGTAGCTTGGTAGTATATCTGCTAAAAGGCAAATATATCAAGTTTTGAAGCAGGTCCGAGGAAGTCTTGATCCTCTAATTAAGCAAGAGCTTCACTGTGGTGACGGTCAAACGTGGATGTTTTTTCATTCGAAGACGTAGATAGTGATTAGTTGCTCTAATAAGTAGTAGGATGACAAACAGGTTCTCAAAGTGACGTTTACTAGATTTCCTGAAGGAGATGTTATAAATGAGATGTTACCAGGTCAGGAAACTTTCAGCATTGATCTAATGACTGAAACACTCAGTAGTTAAAATGTCACTGGCTGTACGTATGGCATGTGGATCCAAGCCCCACAGGTCAATGACACAAAAGATGTTCGAAACTACAAACTTTGAGGCGTCAAGGGTTTAAATTTCCCAAAAGTTTGATGAGAACAATAATACAGGTCTTTGGAAGGAAAGTACAGAAAATTTAGGTTGTCCACAATCTTTGAGCGGTAGCAACATCGATGGATGAGATCAGCTGCATCTGGCCTTTCCAAACTCACTCCAAACAGCTTGATCGTTAGATTGGCAAGCAAACTCCTCTGCCCTCTCTATGCTCTGGATGTTTATTAAAGAGAACAGGTCCTGCACATTTAACCTGAACTCCTTGAATACGGCTAAAGCCTCCTCAAACATTTCCGCTTCAACCAAAACATATCCAATAGCATCCTGACAGCAATCAAAGTGGATCCATCTTGGGTCATGGACGTTGTGACCACTTCATCAATGAGCTGCCTGAAATTGGAAGATTAAATCCGTGTGATTTGACCAAAATGTTGAACATTTTCTGTACGCATAACATCATACTGATCATCTAATAAGAACAAGGTAGTACAAGAGCATACCTAGCCTGTCGGTTGTACTGAAGAAATTTTTTCCACGATTTACCGACGTAGCCAAGGCACGGGGAAGTGTCAGTTCTATATATTCAGTATTCAAGTGAAATGTATGGTACTAATGTTGCTAAAGGTTCTTACATGATCAACCTGCAATTGAGTAGCATTGTTTGATTTGCAAGAAACTGATGAACTTGCAGGGCATCTGTTCAGTATTGCAGAAGAAATCATAGAGCATTCTCCAAGCATACGGATAACTTGACTGGTGGTGGGTCTTTTATTTGGCTCAGTTTGCACGCAATTCAGCCCTATGTTTATGCATTGTTTCACTCGTTGGAGGTCACATGTCTCTAGCAATGGAAACTTCGATGCTATTTGAGACATTTCTGACCAATTTTCACGTACCTGCACCGTCGATACATAGAGCTTGAATCACAGTAGGGAAAGGTAAATTCTAACACAATCTTCTTCGGAATGATTTTAATTTGAAAATAGTGTGTGTACTTGTCTTACGTTCTCAATGAAGTGATCAGATGATAAGTCCCTATGAACAGGGTGGTTTTCCATTCCTGTCACAATCTCGAAGATCAAAATACCCAAACTAAATATATCGGATTTGACTGATATTTCACCTGTATGATAGTATTCAGGTGCAATGTATCCTCTGCATAAAAATTGTACATGAATATTTAACCTTGAAGTATGAAAGACTAAGTAAAAAATACAAATAGTTGTACATAGAAAGGAAACCAATCAACTCCTAATGATTTCCTAAAAAGAAACAATGTACATGCATTGAGCTTACATTGAGCCAAAAACATTCATGGTGCAAATTTTTGTTTGTTCTTCACCAAATAGCCTTGAAAGACCCAAGTCTGCTATTTTTGGTACCAAATTACCATCCAAAAGTATGTTGCTAGGCTTCAAATCTAGATGAATAATAGGAGAGCTGCCCCAGTCCTCATGAAGGTAATGTAAACCCCTACAGATCCCTTTAATTATTTCAAAACGATGGTGCCAGTGAAGTTTAGGTTGTCCTGCTGAAATAAGTAACTTCTTTAGTCTTAAAAACATTGGGTGAGTCAGTTCCAATCATTTAAGGCTTCACTGAAAAAGGTGAAAAATATGATTTAAAATTTTGCATTCTTATCATCCTATTCCTACCAGAAAGAAACTTTGCTAGGCTTCCAATAGGCAGGTACTCATAACAAAGCAATTTCTCTTGCATAGCAGCACCAGTATTGCCCTTCTCCTGTCTTCCATCACAGTACCCTAGTAGGCCTAATATATTTTTGTGCTTGAGCTTCATAAGAACGTTAACCTCAGCCTCAAATTGTTCATCATGTGTTCCTGTCATTGTGTTAAGCCTCTTCACCGCTATCACATCCCCCAACGGAAGCACTCCATGTTTACATCCTCTTCTCAAATAGTGTACTAGTTTTAATTTTATACATGTAGTTTTTTTTCGAAAAGTATAAAAGATAAGGGTTCATCAAAGTTAATTACCTTATAAACGACAGAAAACCCACCTCTACCAAGTTCTTGTTCAGTAGAGAAATTGCTGGTGATGTCCTTCAGAAACTGAAGTGGAAGTTTACCTTGCATCGCTCTTGTTGGAAGTTGCAACCTGATCTCTAGCCAGTTAACTTCAGTGGAAGTTCCATCATCCATGTAAAATTTACAGGAAAGATCATCAGATATATACAGTTGAACATATCTATGGCTATGTAGAAATGACAAGGTTTTTAATGATAATTTTTTTTCTGTTATGCAGGTTATCTACCGTTGCACAGCTACTTTCCGATCATGGTCGGACCTGCAGCACGTGTGGAGCACCGCGAGCAGTTTTTGGAGGTGTCATCGCGTTTGGAGGCTGCGACGTGGGAGTTTTTCTCCCAACATGGATGGCCACATAATCTCCGGATCGATCCTCCACCACCTTAGGCGTCTTTACAATTTCTCATTATGATATGTAATTCGCCTTTTTATTTTTCGCATTCTTCGGAACTTTTGAACTCGTTGGGGCTGTGTGCATACTAGTTATGCAGAGGCCGGGTGTAATACTTAATACTGTTTAAGTAAAATCTCTTTATCGAAAAAATCTATGACAGGAACAAGATTTAAGAAATAATGATGAGTAATTGTCACTGACCTGAATGAAGAGGATCAGTTGCTTTGGAAATGCAAGAGAGATGGCGTACCTATAAGAATGTGCCTTGGCAGCTTCAGCTCAGTGCTCTATATAGATCTGCATCACTTGACTTAGATTTGGAGCAACTTGTTCAAATAAAAAAGATTCAGAAGTCACAAGTTGGCTTATGATTTTGTCTCGGTTCCAGAAGAAGCACAAAAGTAAGAGGGTTGACTTAATGATTTTTTCCATAAAGACCGCCTTATTAAACTCAAAAGGTGATACAATCTATAGATCTCACATCTGTGCATATGTAGGACGCACACAGCCGTAAACAAGAAAATAAGATAACAAAGGCACAATAAAAGTATGTGGAGCACTCATAAAACGCCTAAAACGATACAGAGCCGATCTGTAGACTATGCTCATATTTACATCTCCTCCAACCATGTACGGATCTCCATAAATATGTATATGTCCTCCAAACGATTTAGACACAACTATAAACCGAACAAATAGGTACACCGAAAGATCGCCCGCAAAGAAAAAGGAATCTTACTATGAAAAAACCAAATCATTTCTACATAGCCATACCGAATATATTACGATAAGCCACTTGGATGATTGACCATATAAAATAGACAAACTTGCATTGGATAAGACAAATGTTTAATTTTTATTAAGATGATAAAAACAACTCCGATAACTCCATACTAGTTGCCCTTTGTCGGATTATCCTTTCCAAGCACTACAAGAAATATGCTAACTTGTGACCCTCGATATTGGTCACAGAAATGGTCATCTACTGTCATTTATGACCTTTTTGTGACGACAAACGATTGGTCAAAAAATGAGTGTCACAAATGGCAATATGTGACCTTTTTTGAGGATTGGTCATAGACGATTGTGACCAAAAACAAAAGTCACAGATATTATGACCAATTGTTTTGGTCACTGGCTATCTGGCCAGTCCACGTTAGATCCAACGTGGCATGTCTGATGTGGCAAAATTGTGACCAATTGAAATGGTCATATAGTTAAATCAGCCCGGTCCAGTTCTGTGTTTTACATGGGCCGAGCCCAATAATATTGAATATTTTTCTTTTAATTCTGAACGTCTCCATGGGCCAAGCCCATTATTTCGGACATTTTAGTTTTGGGCCGTAGCATTGTTTTCTTTTTTGCAAATGGGTCCCAACCGTCAGGTTCTGGTAGTGGGTCCCAAATGTCAGGTTCTGCAATGTGGGGCCCAACTGTAAGGCTCTGCTCGTGGGTCCCAAATGTCAGTTTCTAGTAAGTGGGTCCCAGTTGTAAATTCTTCAGATTTCAATTTACTATTAAAATTTAAAACGAAACTAACAGAAAACAAAAATAATACTCGAAATAAAAGTACAAATCTGTTACATCATATAACACACATAGAATGGTACAAGTGTAAACTTTGTCACATGAGCCAAGTTCATGCTTAAGTTGCCTCTTATCTATCCCATGAAATCTAACACAGGCAACAGAACCTGGGAGTTGACAAATAAACGGTGCATCTCATTTCAAATAAACATCCTGGAAGCATCTTTGTTAATGTCCTCCAAGTTCTCATCGATCAACGCCTGCTGCATCTTCTTGTCAGTGGATCATCCTATCACACTTGGGCACATCAGCGTTCATAGCCTTCAATAGAAGCAAAAGAAGAGTCATGACTTTCCTTAGCCTTTGCAGGGAGATGTTAAAAAAGAAACAAAACTAAAAATGCAGATGACAAGTCCCATAATAAAACTTGTAATACATATAGCTGCTGCTCGTCTAAGCAAGAGTAGTAGCGAAAAGAAGCCGCAGATATTTGCAATGGAGCATGAATTTACCTAGTCTAGTTTCATGTACACTTAAGCAAGGTTAAACTACTTTCGCAAAAAAAAAAGGTTAAACTGAGTTCCCAGTACAACAATGTACTCTAATTATTGAACATGTACACCAAGATAATGAGTAAGGCAGCACACCAAACAAAGTAATAATTCAATGGTAGTTCAGATTATTGAACATGTACACCAAGATAATGAGTAAGGCAACACTGTACTCTTGCTTTTGTGAATATTTCAAAGATGTCTTGTGCCAAGTTAAGAAATTAATTAAAATTACGAACGAGCAGGAGCAGTTCAGATTAAAAATTGATTATTTTTGTTCAACTATTTCCGTAATCCTTCCAAATAATTCCCTAGGCTACACACATTATGCAACACATGGCTGAGAGCTCTATGTTAAGCTGAATTTATATTTTTATGCATCTATAAAACCATGGGTACAGCATTCAGTTCGACCTACTTTAGACGATCAATCGAACAGAAAACAACATTTTATTAACGAAAACTGAAGCGTCTCGCCCCTCACCTTGTCCTCCTCCATCAGTATCTCCCTATTCACCTGCATGCACAAACAACACAAAGGGTTAGAGGGACAGATCCATCCAGGCTAGGGCTAGGGTTTTAAGAAGCTTGGTTTAAGATACTTCAATGATTAAACATCCCAGTAGTATCCCCTTGTAAGGTTATATGCTCAGCTGATGACAACCTTTTCAACATGTACACTGCATTTTACCTATAATATTATGTACCACACTACCAGAACTATCTCAGGCATATCTAGATGCACAAAAACCGACAGATATAGGAATTGCATGCTAATTTGTGATAAAATCTCTAGGGACAACATGCTGTACAGTTCAATATAAACAGGGCATCAACAAATCTTGAACAATATAAGGAGCATATACTAGTAGTTAATCATCACATCTGATCTCAACGAAACGGTACCTTCGCTTCTGTAGATTCATCTCGCGTGGGTGCGTGGCGAACTACTGCGGCACGAGCACCATGATGGGGAGGAAGAGCGGGGAGGCGAGGAAGACGAAGAAGACGTCGGCGGCAAGGAAGACGCCGAAGTACATGAGCGCCTTTCCCGACGGGAAGCCGCCCTGGAAGCTCCGGATACGCCCTTGCTCACCCTGCGATTCACATGTTTGCGGGTCAGATCTTTCGGATCTGAGGGTGGGGGGGGGGGGGGGGGGGGGGGGCTTTACACGCTGAAGGTGCCGGAGACGGTGTCGTTGGCGGAGCGGACGGCGGCCTTGATGTCGAAGAGGGGCGGCGAGGAGGAGGCGCCGGAGCGGGGGCGTTGTTGGAGTTCAAGTCGGCATGGAGGAACGGCTGCAAGGAGGAGGACGCGGCGGCGGTTGGTCCCGCCGAGCCGCCCGTGAACCAGGACTGCGCCGTCTTCTGCATCGCTCGTGGTGGAGGTCGGATAGCCGGCGGCGAGGCGAGATCGACAGGAGGGGGAGAGGGGCGGCGGCGTGTAGCGAATTGGGTGGCCGTCGAGGAGCAGCACGGAGAAGCACGGAGAGAGAAGAGGGGACGGGAGATGAGGTAGGGTTTTACCACGTGGCACGATGGCGACGCGCTCTTTTATACCACATTTTATGTACAGATAACTAAATTGTTCTGTGGCAAAACGTTTCCATCCACCTCTCGTCAAAACGACAAAATTCCGCTGATTCAATTGGAAGCGGGTGAAATTTGAACTACAGGTGCATCCTAGTTTGCTCAAGATTTTTTTAAAAAAATCATTTTTACTTACACAAGTACCTATTTCGTCAGAGATACAACAATAGTTTTGCATGATTCAACCCCTAGCTATGAACAAGCATGTCGCCCGATTTGACCGTATTTTGAAATAGGCATACGAAATTGAAAAAAAATCAAATAAATGGAAAACCTTCGCGTTGTGTCATTATATGTGTCGTAGTATCCATAAAAAATCATAAACTTGGAATATGGCAATTTTCTTAACAAAGTGTTCTCAGAAATGAGCTATCATCATAAAGATTCATGGCTTTGGGGCCAAATGACGAATGTTATGTCCACATTCATGTATAGTTTGCTTAAATATGTCCATATTGGGCACGAACGCGCATCTTGGAACCGTGAACAATGTTGCCAAAGAAACTTTTCATTTTCCTTTCACGACAAAAATCATTTTTCTATTTCCAAAAGCGAAAAATGGGTTATTTTGTGAAGCAACTACCAAAAATATGTTGTAAAATAGGAGCGCTACATTATTTGAAAATACTATACCACATTGTATTTACAAATAACCAAATGGTTGCGTGTCAATAGTTTCCATCTACCTCTCGTAAAAAAAACAAATTCATGTCGATTCAGGTTGAAGGGGTCAAATTTGAACTACAAGTGCCTCGTAGTTTTCTCATGATTTATTGCAAAAATCATATTTAGGTACACAAGTAGCTATTTCATCAGCGATACAACAAAAGTGTCGCCAGATTTAACCCCTAGCTACGAACGGTCATGTCCCCCGATTTGACCGTATATTGAAACTGGTATACGAAATTCAAAAAAAAATCAAATAAATGGAAAACCTTCACGTTGTGTCATTATATGTGTCCTAGTATCCATCAAAAATCATAAACTTGTAATAAGGCAATTTTCTTAAGAAAGTGTTCTCAGAAATGAGCTCTCATCTATGAAGATTCATGGATTTAGGGCCAAATGACGAATGTTATGTCCACATTCATGATATAGTTTGCTTAAATATGCCCGTATTAGGCACAAACGTGTATCTTGGAACCGTGAACAATGTTGCCGAAGAAACTTTTCATTTTCCTTTCACGAAAAAATTATTTTTCTATTTCCGAATGCGAAAAATGGGTTATTTTGTGAAGCAACTACCAACAGTATGTCGTAAAATAGGAGCGCTACATTATCTGAAAATACTAGACCACATTTTATTTACAAATAACCAAATGGTTGCGTGTCAAACAGTTTCCATCTACCTCTTGTGAAAAAGACAAAATCATGCCGATTCAGCCGAAAGGGGGTCAAATTTGAACTACAGGTGCCTCGTAGCTTTCTCATGATTTATTGCAAAAATCATATTTAGGTACACAAGTAACTATTTCATCAGAGATACAACAAAAGTTTCGCAAGATTTAACCCCTAGCTACGAACGGTCATGTCCCCCGATTTGACCGTATATTGAAACCGGTATACGAAATTCAAAAAAATCAAATAAATGGAAAACCTTCACGTTGTGTCATTATATGTGTCCTAGTATCCATAAAAAATCATAAACTTGTAATAAGGCAATTTTCTTAAGAAAGTGTTCTCAGAAATGAGCTCCCATCTATGAAGATTCATGGATTTAGGGCCAAATGACGAATGTTATGTCCACATTCATGATATAGTTTGCTTAAATATGCCCGTATTAGGCACAAACGTGTATCTTGGAACCGTGAACAATGTTGCCGAAGAAACTTTTTATTTTCCTTTCAAGAAAAAATTATTTTTCTATTTCCGAATGCGAAAAATGGGTTATTTTGTGAAGCAACTACCAACAGTATGTCGTAAAATAGGAGCGCTACATTATTTGAAAATACTAGACCACTTTGTATTTACAAATAACCAAATGGTTGCGTGTCAAACAGTTTCCATCTACCTCTCGTGAAAAAGACAAAATCATGCCGATTCAGCCGAAAGGGGGTCAAATTTGAACTACAGGTGCCTCGTAGCTTTCTCATGATTTATTGAAAAAATCATATTTAGGTACACAAGTAACTATTTCATCAGAGATACAACAAAAGTTTCGCAAGATTTAACCCCTAGCTACGAACGGTCATGTCCCCCGATTTGACCGTATATTGAAACCGGTATACGAAATTCAAAAAAAATCAAATAAATGGAAAACCTTCACGTTGTGTCATTATATGTGTCCTAATATCCATCAGAAATCATAAACTTGTAATACGGCAATTTTCTTCAGAAAGTGTTCTCAGAAATGAGCTCTCATCTATGAAAATTCATGGATTTAGGGCCAAATGACGAATGTTATATCCACATTCATGATCTAGTTTGCTTAAATATTCCCGTATTAGGCACAAACATGTATGTTGGAACCGTGAACAATATTGCCGAAGAAACTTTTCATTTTCCTTTCACGAAAAAATCATTTTTCTATTTCCGAATCCGAAAAATGGGTTATTTTGTGAAGCAACTACCAAAAATATGTCGTAAAATATGAGCGCTACATTATTTGAAAATACTAGACCACATTGTATTTACAAATAACTAAATGGTTGCGTGTCAAACAGTTTCCATCTACCTCTCGTAAAAAAGACAAATTCATGCCGATTCAGCCGGAAGGGGGTCAAATTTGAACTACAGGTGCCTCATAGTTTTCTCATGATTTATTGCAAAATCATATTTAGGTACACAAGTACCTATTTCATCAGAGATACAACAAAAGTTTCGCAAGATTTAACCCCTAGCTACGAACGGTCATGTCCCCCGATTTGACCGTTTATTGAAACCGGTATACGAAATTAAAAAAATCAAATAAATGGAAAACCTTCACGTTGTTTCATTATATGTGTCCTACTATCCATCAAAAATCATAAACTTGTAATACGGCAATTTTCTTAAGAAAGTGTTCTCAGAAATGAGCTCTCATCTATGAAGATTCATGGATTTAGGTCCAAATGACGAATGTTATTTCCACATTCATGATATAGTTTGTTTAAATATGCCCGTATTAGGCACAAACGTGTATCTTGGAACCGTGAACAGTGTTGCCGAAGAAACTTTTCATTTTCCTTTCACGAAAAAATCATTTTTCTATTTCCAAATGCAAAAAAGGGTTATTTTGTGAAGCAACTACCAAAAATATGTCATAAAATAGGAGCGCTACATTATTTGAAAATATTAGACCACATTGTATTTACAAATAACCAAATGGTTGCGTGTCAAACAGTTTCCATCTACCTCTCGTAAAAAAAGAGAAATTCATGCCGATTCAGTCGGAAGGGGGTCAAATTTGAACTACAGGTGCCTCATAGTTTTCTCATGATTTATTGCAAAAATCATATTTAGGTACACAAGTACCTATTTCATCAGAGATACAACAAAAGTTTCGCAAGATTTAACCCCTTGCTACGAACGGTCATGTCCCCCGATTTGACCGTATATTGAAACCGGTATACGAAATTCAAAAAAAAATCAAAAACACGGAGGAGCACTACATTTGTCGAAAATATAGACCACATTTTATATAAAAATTACTAATAGTCCATAAGTGCTCTCAGAAATGTATTGAACATAAAAGAATAATCCATTTTATTATTCAAATTCTTCAAAACTCTATGTAAAGCAATATATAAGGTTAGTGGTATTTTGTTATTTAGTTTGACTAAAAACAGTACCTACTAGTCTACAATTACAGAGTACATCTTTACGACAAAATGGAAAATTTACTTGGTTGAAATTGTAGTTCAAAATCAAAATTAATATAAGAAAGCATAAAAGAATAATAAAAAGGAAAAGAAAAAAAAGAACCAACCGAGCCGGCCATTACCTTCCCCACCGGCCCAGCCCATTACCAGCCCAGGCCTGTTTGCAAACACCACGATCCTGCTACTATAGATACTACACCATCTGTTTACAAACACAATCAGCGTGTCAGCCTAGCGGTAAGGAGCTGTGCTAGGGTCGTGGTTTCGATCCCTCGCCGACGCAATTCTTTTGCCAAATAATAAACTTGTGTCGTACCCGTATGTCAGGATCGTGGTGCGGCCCACACGGCAGGGCGCGTGGTGCGGCCCATGCAGCAGGATCGTGGTGGGACCCACACGGCAGGGCGCGTGGTGCGGCCCACGTAGCAGGATCGTGGTGGGGCCCACACGGCAACTTGGTGGGACCCACACGTCAGGATCGTGGTGGGACACACAAGGCAGGCGCGTGGTGGGACCCACATGTTAAGTACGGTGTGGACCCACACGGCAGGGCGCTTGGTGGGACCCACACGGCAGGGCTCGTGGTGCGGCCCACGCAGCAGGATCGTGGTGGGACCCAGACGGTAACTTGGTGGGACCCACACGTCAGGATCGTGGTGGGACCCACAAGGCAGGCGTGTGGTGGGACCCACATGTTAAGTACGATGGGTGCGGGTCCCACATGTCAGTGGTTGGGGTGGGCCCCACATTGTTGGAGGCGGGTCCGCATGTTAGGTCGGAGTTGTGTGTGGGTCCCATATGTCAGTTGTCGGAGCGGGTCCCGCATGTTAGGTCGGGGTGGGTGTGTGTCCTACATGTCAGTGCTGGGTGGGTGTGGTCCCACCGGTCAGGTGTGTTAGCTGCGAATGGGTCCTACATGTCATATTGACACGTAAGCGAAAATGACACGACACATAGGCGAGATTGCTGAGTTGGCTGTCCAATCAGAGTGACAACTAAGCGAAAATGACACCTAAACACTGACACGTAAGCGAAAATGCTGAGTTGGCTATCAACTCGTGCGAATGACCATTTAAATTGGTCGTAATCGGTGAGAAAAAATGTTCTAAACTAGTGCTATCTGGATTATGACCAATCCATGTATGGAGATTATGACCTTCTTGACATATTTGGTCGTTATATTTTAGGATTTAGACCCTCCAAAACAGCGGATGACCAAGTTGTGCAAAATGGTCACAGATCTATTACCAATATTTTCAGGGTTACTGTCAAAAGGTCATAAGTTAGCATATTTCTTGTAGTGAAGGATTACACCTTCGCGAAGATACCAGACAAAAACATGTTTTGAGTGGCACCTTTGTGAAGATACCATGCAAAAAAATTGGGAGTGACTACTTCATTAGCTCTATTCTTGGTAACTGTAGCCTATTTGCAATTCCCAATTAGCACGACCCATGGCATAAATCCAACGACCAAGAATAATATCATAGGAGAAAACCCAATCATTAATCCACTTGCAACTAAAATACTGCACTGAGTCATGATACAGATCCAACGGCATGGACCGTGCTCTAACTTAATTCATGCCTGAATTCGTTTTACAACCAATCAACTCGATTAACACAAGGAAAAGCCTTATATTTTCCTAGACCATCGATCGCCCGGATTTTCTAGAAAAAGAAACAACTGATGATGTTTGTCGTTGCCGTGGAGGATGGGGTCCTCCACGCCCTCATCACGCTCGGGCCACCTCTCCCGGGATAAGGCGGGCCCAAGGTGGCATGCAGATCTTTGTCAAGACTTGGGGATAAGGAAACATCTTCCTTGCAGGAACCCGCCAATGGCGTGCAAGCAACCGCCCACCGTAATGGCCACCACAGACCTCGCGCAGTCCCGAGGTAGTCTGCGCACGGTCCCAAGGACGCTGGCGCGCCACGCAAGGCACGGGCGGCCCAACCACCAGCCTCGCGTGCCTGCATCGGCGCGTAGTACCGCCCATCGGCATTGGGCGGCGCCCCACGGACAGGACCCACCAAGGCAGGACTGTGCCCCCGCAGACCATCATTACCTTCTGCACGCGGCAGAGGGCGTCTTGTCCCGTCGGACAAGCCTGCGCCTCGTGCACTCCCGAGATGCCATCATCACAAGGCGCCAACAAGACAGGATAGGAGGATTCCCGTCCACGCCACCCCACGCGGGCACCGCCGTCGGTGCCGAACGCGCCTCTGCCATGTGTAGACACGCACCTGTGGATAACCCCTTGTACTATAAAAGGATGTCCTAGGCGACCAACAGAGGGACGATCCGATCGAACCCTAACTCGATTAGTTCATTCCCTTCCTCGGTAAGACAAGCTCAAACTTGCAGCTTGGAGAGGGCTCCGTCTTTGCCCGTCAACGAGCTCGCACTTTATAATCTCCCCAGATTCACCATAAAGTAGACAAGCAGGATGTAGGGTGTTACGCCTTAGTGCGGCCTGAACCTAGGTAAATCCGTTTGTCCCTTGTGCATGATTGCGAGAGTTAGGTGAGGAAGAGAGAAAGCGAGAATCGCCTTCGAGAGATTGGTTCCTGTTGCGCCCCCTTACCGAATCTAAAAAGGGAGTGTCCCCAACTCCCAATGTCCGTTTTCCAGTATGCGACAATGTCCACACGTTCAAGCAGTGCACACGCTCACTTGCTCCAGTAGTCCACGCGCTCCATCGCCGCTCCCTCCGTTCTGTCGCCTAGCGCCGCACGTCGCTGGGCTCGCCGGACCGAGCGTCTCCTCCACCATCTTCCTCCACTCGTCCTCACCCTTTTGATTTGAAGTCATGGATGAAGTGAGCTTGAAAATCAAGATGGAACTTTCCTGTCAAGCTCGGGAAGACACATGAGCTAAGGGGAATGAGTCCATGCTAACTAGATCTGGGCGTGGGTGAGCTTGATCCAGCGAAGTTGGTGCTTCAGCTCAAGGCATGTTTATGTGAATTATTCGATGTCGTATAAGTGTTTTTCAAATGTTTCAAACTCACGTTCGTTTTGCTGTAGTCTGTTGTCAATAATTTTGTGAGAATCTGCAAATATTGTGCTCCCATGTTGTATACATGTGTTGCTTTTGCTTTCTCTGAGTTTTGCTACAAGGGATATGCATTTGCTACGACTAGTGAGCATTTGCTACTGGAATGTTTTTTTGGAACATCCACCATGCATAAAAATGTTGCAACGATGCTACAATTGCTCAAAATAATTGCTACTCGATGGGGTGGGGGATGAGGTGTTTTAGTGAAATCCGACGGTAGGACAGGCGGAGGATGTGCCCTTAAAACAAAACCAAAATCGAGTCTATAACTCCATGCTAGACAAAAAGAAAAAGCTTTCCTACATATAATTGTAATTGTTGCATAATGCTAAAGACGATTAACTTATAACTTGAAAAAACTAAAGTTGCCGTTCGACTATTGACTCTGGTTGTACTCTGCTTGACATTTGTAATTGTTGCATAATGCTAAAGACGATCAACTTATAACTTGAAAAAACTAAAGTTGCCGTTCGACTATTGACTCTGGTCGTACTCTGCTTGACATCTCACGTAAAGTGGATCGTACGTATCTACTACTCTTCCTTGGAAGGATAGCGCATGCCCAGCGAAGACAATGGTGCCGGACGTCTCCTCGATGATGAAGAAGGAGAAGGGGTGGTCAGCGACGAAGTCCACGGTGGGCTCCGGTTCTGGCGTGGGCACATCATCATCGTACAGCGAGAAGCCCATATCGTCGTCCGACTCCACGGTCACGGCGGCCGCCTCGCTCCTCTCCTCGTTCATCTCCACCACCGCCTTGTGGACAACATCGCCCACGCACAGCGGCACGACGCCCGACTTGTCATCCCCGACGATCTCCGTCATGTTCGCCAGCAAATGATCGAACGGCAGCTGGAGGCCCACATCTTGGAGAATGCCGCGGATGCTGCCCATGTACGTCAGCTTGAACTTGGGAAGCCGGAACTTGCCGACGGGGACCAGCTTCGTCGGGAGGTGCTGGCGCAGGAACTCCGGGCGTGACGTCAGCCTGTCGATCAGACCCCACAGGCCGTCGCGCTCTTCGGGGAGGAAGATGCACATGGAGAAGTCCGGGAGGTTCTTCCGCAGCTTGTAGCTGTACCCCGGCGAGAGGTCGTCGAGCGACTTGTAGGGCAGCTTTAGCACCCTGAACCCGTCGTGGCAGGCGATCTGCTGGTAGGCCCTCCAATGCCTCCGCATGAAGGGCACCTCTTCGACGGTGCTCGGGGGCGGACCCAGAAATATTTTTGAGAGGGGGCACAATATGTGACTGGGGGCATTTCTTCTATAAGTTTAAATATTTTGAGTAATTTTCTTCTAAAAATGAATAAACTCTATTGGATTTTCAAATTTTGAGTGGGGGCCAAGGCCCCCACTAGCTTCTACTTGGGTCCGCCCCTACTGCTGCCGTCGAGCAAGTGGAACTCGCCGTCGATGGTGAGGTCCTCGTTGAAGGTGTTGCGCCACTCGGCCTTGAAGTAGATGGCGTTGGCGACCACGTGCTGGGTCTTGGCTGGGTTGTACGGGTCCAGCACCTCCGTGATGAGGTTCCTCGTCGCCTTGGCCACCCACGCGTTGATCTCCTTCCTTGACTCCACCGGCTGCACGCACGCAGAAACAAAAATAGTTCCGATGTTTAGCAAGCTAGTTCATGAGATAACAGATCTATCTTTCTTTAGAACGAGAAGAGAAACAGAGGATGAGAATGAGATATGCAATACGTACATGATCCCTGAAGTCGACGGCCCACGTCTCGCCCTTGAATGTCCCGACGACGGTGTCGCGGTACGTGGGCTTGAGCGGCAACCTCTTGTCGGTCCACGAGCCGATCGCGAACGCGACGGATGGCCCGCCAATGCCGGACCGGTCGGCGAGCACGCGCTCCACCACCACGCCCTTCACGAAGGCCTCGAGGTCGCCACGCGACGGAGCGCCGGCGACCGACAGGATCTCGTCGAGCGTGTCCTCGGCGGCACCGGCGGACATGAGCGCGAGCGCGACGTGGATGGAGAGCGGCGAGAAGATGAGGTTTCGGGTGGTTCTGCCGGCCGAGACGCGCTTCAGCAGGCGCGCGGCCAGCGCCGTCTGCCCGAGCTGGCAGGCGATCGGGTTGCCATCCTCTTCTGCCATATTGCGATCGATCGAGCTTCTTTTCGCTAGCTGTGTATTTATTGGGCCCGTCTGGAGTTTGTAGTTTGGACGACTCTGGAGCTGTGATGTTGTACAGCGGCACGGCCTCCGCAATCTGCCACAATTCAGTCGCATCGGTCGTTAAGGGTTTTCTTAAGGAGATTTGGCTTTTTCCTAGGCTAGTGCTATGCTGCCTCCTAGGCCATCCGACCGAGAATTTGATTACCAATATGCATGTTATGATACTTTTCGAACATCCACTCCTATTTAGCCGTCATATAGGAACAAGTGGGCTATGTCCGATCTGTAATGTGGCACCAGAAGATATACTGCATATGGTATTTAAGTGCTCAGATGTTGAAGTTATATGGAGAATGCTTGGAGTGGGAAATTTTGTTAATAATGAAATACGAGACAACCGTTCAGGTTCAGAGGTGCTTGCAGCAATACTCAATTCCGAAGGAGTTCCAGTCACTAGTAGAAACAGGGGCTTCGGTGCGGCCTTTTTGTACCGGTTGGACATGAACCGGTACTAAAGGGGGCATTAGTACCGGTTCCAGAGGCGAGGCGGACGGCTGCAGTGGGGGGTAACACGAACCGGGACTAAATTTTCCCCTATATATCTTCTTCCACCCCGAGCTCAGCTCCATTTTTCCTGGTCGAACACAACTCCATTTTTTGCTCTCTCTTTCCTCTCCCGAGTTCGAGTTCACCACATTTTTCTCCAACCTTTGTCAGGATTGGTGGCACCTACCTATACAAGGGTTAGCAACTTCATCCTCTCTTCCGGCATTTCAAGTTTAGCTCATTTTATTGCTAGTTTAGCTCATTTGATTTTTGTAGTGCTAGCTAGGTGTTTGATGAAATGCTAAGTTAGGGATTTCATTTCTTTTATATGCATTTTGAGCTCAAATTAAAGTATGATTTGTGGTTTTTTATAGTGTCGTCCCGTCCCCTTTCTCACCGCCGTCGATCGCCCGCGCCGCCCCGTCACCGACACCACCTCGGTGAGCCTCTTGTTTTTATCTTTTATTTTAAAAAATCTTAGTTGTATGATTTAGATGCATAATTATTACTTGTATAATTTTCTTATTTGTATAATTGTTTGTTTATATAGTGTCATGGTTTTGACATCTGTCCACACCGGCTCTCGTCCGCTCTATTATTCGGATGTGGTACGATTGTTTGTTATAACTATATATTTGTTTAATTTCGTGTTTATGACAATTATGCCGACCAACTTGACATAGATATATTTTTATCTAGGAGGTAGTTGAACCGGAAATTCCAACCGACCCTATTGTCGAGTTTTTTGAAAAAGAAAACAATGATTTGAAAGAAAAATTGAAAAGAAGTGAAGATCTTCGTCTCCAATGCTTAGAAGAGAAGATGAAATTGGAGTTCAAGTTTGCCGACGTCGTCGATGATCACGAGATCAAGATGGAGGCAATGCGCTTGGATCACGAGATCAAGATGAATGCAATGCGCTTGAAGCTTAAAAAGATTAGAAAATATGCCATTAGTCAAGAGGCTTGGTATCATTATGCTGTTGGTTCAATAATTACCTTAGTTGCGATTTTGATCGCATTTGTCGTTGGATTTAAATTCTTTAGATAGTTGTATGTTAGTTTCAATTAATGTATGTTTATGAGAACTATGTATTAGATTTGGTCACTACTCTACTTTTTTTAATGTGGTGAACTTGTATTAATGAATTTGGTCACGTATCTCTATTCATGATATAGCTATAGTGTAATGGTTTTTGATATATTTATATAATGCAGATGAGCCGGCAATGGATGTACGGTGACCGACGCTGTCCCGAGTTCATTAATGGCATGCATAATTTTCTCCGTGTGGCTGAGTCAAACAAGCAGAATGGTTTTATGTTTTGTCCATGTGATGACTGTAGGAATAAGAGGAATTACCCTTCCTCAAGAACCCTTCACGTCCACCTGATTCAGAACGGTTTCATGCCCAGCTATAACTGTTGGACCAAGCACGGAGAAAGAGGGGTTATAATGGAAGACAATGAAGAAGAGGATGATGACAACTATCATGTGTTCTCTGAACACGGTGGTACTACAATGGGGGAAGACGAAGCTGAACATGAGGTCATTGTTGATGATCAGTCCGATGATGATCTTCGTCGGGTCATTCTTGATGAACAGATAAACTGCGGAAGTGAAAACGAGAGGTCGAAGTTGGAGCGCATGTTAGAGGATCACAAAAAATTGTTGTACCCAAATTGTGAAGATGGCCAGAAAAAGCTGGGTACCACCCTGGAATTGCTGCAATGGAAGGCAGAGAATGGACTATCTGACAAGGGATTTGAAAAGTTGCTGAAAATAATAAAGAAGATGCTTCCAAGGGATAACGTATTGCCCCCAGTACGTACGAAGCAAAGAAGGTTGTCTGCCCTCTAGGATTAGAGGTGCAGAAGATACATGCATGCATCAATGACTGCATCCTCTACCGCGGTGAGGAGTACGAGAATTTGAATGCATGCCCGATATGCGGTGCATTGCGGTATAAGATCAGGCGAGATGACCCAGGTGATGTTGAGGGCGAGCCGAGCCCCAGGAAGAGGGTTCCTGCCAAGGTGATGTGGTATGCTCCTATAATACCACGGTTGAAACGTTTGTTCCGAAACAAAGAGCATGCCAAGTTGTTGCGATGGCACAAAGAAGACCGTAAGGAAGACGAGATGCTGAGACACCCCCAGATGGGTCGCAGTGGAGAAACATCGACAGTGAGTTCAAGGATTTTGCAGGTGACGCAAGGAACTTAAGGTTTGGTCTAAGTACAGATGGCTTGAATCCGTTTGGGGAGCAGAGCAAGTCATAGCACCTGGCCCGTGACTCTATGTATCTATAACCTTCCTCCTTGGTTGTGCATGAAGCGAAAGTTTATTATGATGCCAGTGCTTATCCAAGGCCCGAAGCAACCCGGCAACGACATTGATGTGTACCTGAGGCCATTAGTTGAAGAACTTTTACAGTTGTGGTCTGACGAAGGTGTACGTGTGTGGGATGAGTACAAACAGGAGGAATTTGACCTACGAGCGTTGCTGTTTGTAACCATCAATGATTGGCCTGCTCTTAGTAACATTTCAGGACAGTCAAACAAGGGATACAATGCATGCACGCACTGTTTAGGTGAGACTGAAAGTATATATTTAGGTAACAAGAATGTGTACCTGGGGCATCGTCGATTTCTTCCAAACAAGCATCCCGTAAGAAAGAAAGGCAAGCATTTCAAAGGTGAGGCAGATCACCGGACGAAGCCTACCCTCCCTACTGGTGATGTTATATATGGCATGGTCAAGGATTTAAAAGTAATCTTTGGAAAGGGTCCTGGCGACTATCTGTTCCGAATGACGCTGAGAATCACGTACCCATGTGGAAGAAGAAATCTATATTTTGGGAGCTACCCTATTGGAAAATCCTAGAGGTTCGCTCTGCAATCGACGTGATGCACGTGACGAAAAATCTTTGCGTGAACCTGCTAAACTTCTTAGGCGTGTATGGGAAGACGAAAGATACAGCGGATGCACGGCAGGACCAGCAACGTATGCACGAACGAGACAACCTGAATCCAGAGAAGTATCAAGGTACTGCCAGCTACGCTCTTACCAAAGAAGAGAAGGAGATTTTTTTCAAGTCCTGAGCAGTATCAAGGTCCCGTCTGGCTACTCGTCGAATCTAAAGGGAATAATAAACATGGCAGAGAAAAAGTTCCAAAACCTAAAGTCTCATGACTGCCACGTGATTATGACACAATTACTTCCGGTTGCATTGAGGGGGCTTCTACCGGAAAACGTTCGAGTACCCATTGTGAAGCTTTGTGCACTCCTCAATGCAATTTCTCAGAAGGTAATCGATCCAGCAACTCTACCAAGTTTTCGGTCAACTATTTAGGGTTTCGATTAAAGTGCGGGCTCCAGAGCGTAGGAATCACACCAAAACCTGGGCAATGTCTTTACATATGTACAAGAGTGTGAATGGTGGTACACTGCAAGAGCAGACATCAAACTTCTAGGTGTGACCCGCTTTCACAGACCACACACTTATCCCACACGAAGGTTCTATGATCTTCGATCTATAAGACTGAACTCCCGGCAACTTCGGGTGCACCAGATGGAATCTTATGATAACATGGGCCCAGGGTTGGTTTTAAATATTCATATGAGCTACCCTAAAACAACAAAGCAGAAAAGTCCATTGTGCTACCCCCTTTTGACGCTCGAGGAAGCGGTAGACAACATGGTTAAATTTCGGTCAACTATTTAGGGTTTCGACCATAGTGGGGGCTCCGGAGAATCGGAATCGAAAAAATAATATATATAAGACTGTGTTGGTACATTGGAAGAGACAACATCGAATTAACTCCTAGGTGTGACCCGCTTCACAGAACACAATTATCCCGCACGAAATGATTTGCGATCTTCTAGGGCTGAAGTATCGCTTCGGGTGCACCGGATAGAATCATGTGATAAAACGGGCCCATAGTTGGTTTCAAATATTCATATGAGCTACCTAACACAAACAAGCAGAAAAGTTCATTGAGCCACCATTTCGCCGCCCCTGGGAGCGATAGAGGATAGGAGTTGACTTTCAATCAACTTCTTAGGGTTTCGACCATAGTGGGGGCTCCGGAGCGTCAGAATCACACAAAAACCTGGGTATACTGTCCTAACATGTGTATAAGAATGTGTTGGTGCATTGGAAGAGCTAACTCAAACTCCTAGGTATGCCCTGCTTTCACAAACCACGATTATCCGGCACGATAGATTCTCCGATCTTCCAGGGTGAACTCCCACTTCGGGTGCATCGGATGGAATCATGTGATAACATGGGCCCAAAATTGTTTTTAAATTCATATGAGGTACCCTAACACAAACAAGCAGAAAAGTTCATATGTACAACCCTGTTTTCGACGCTCGCGCGTGGAAGCGAGATTGACGACAGGGTTGATTTACAGTGAATTGTTTATGGTTTCGACCATAGTGGGGGCTCCGGAGCGTCAGAATCACACCAAAACCTAGGTACTGTGTCCCAAAATATGCATAGAGCATGTTGGTACATTAGAAGAGCTAACATCAAACTACTAGCTAGGTGTGACCTGCTTCACATACCACAATTATCCCGCATGAAAGGTTCTGCGATCTTCTAGAGCTAAACTCCCACTTCGGATGCATCAGATGGAATCATGTGACAACATGAGTCCAAACTTGGTTTTGAATGTTCATATGAGATACCTTAACACAAACAAGGAGAAAAGTTCATTACGTTCGAAACCTTTCGGCGACGATGAAAGGTTAACTGGTTAGGGTTTCGGGTCATGTTATCATAGGATTCCATCCGAAGTGGAAGTTCACCCGAAATTTTTACGTCAATACTTTATAGATAGATTTCTTCACAAGGTCCCTTTGTTTGAAATGATCAAAATTTTAAAGCCACCCATCATGCATCCGACGGCCACCAACGTTTCCCGGTCACCAACCAAAATTTTGTGCCGGCATTGAAAATTTCGCGCCGGCTTTGAAAATTTCGCGCTTGGACTGCCCACCCAAATTTTCAAAAACCCTGCTTATCCCCTCGCCCCTCGCACCTCGCGGAAAGAAGCTTCATTTCCGAAATTTCCCCTTCCCCTCCTCCTCGCCGTTCTCCCAAACCCTAGCCCATCCTCTATTCCACCTCGCCGTCCAGCTCGCCTACCCGGTCTTACACCTCGCCGTATAGCTCGCTTTCCAAATCTCCCGCGTCGCCGTCGAGGATCGCCGTCATGGACAGCCACCTCGCCGTCCAGGTCGCCATCATCTGGATCTGCCACCTCGACGCCGTGCTCACCGCTAAGGTCTGCCACCTCGTCTCCAACCTCGCCGCAACTTCGACACCCAGATCTGGCACCTCATCTCCAACCTCGCCGCAACTTCGCCGTCTAGATCTGCCACATCTCCTGCTTGCTCGCCGTCCAGCTTGCCGGTCTGCCACCTCCTCACCAACCTCGCCATACGTCCAGATCTGCCACCTCGTCACCAACCTCGCCGATGCTACGAGTTAAGGTTGAAGAAGAGGAGAAACGCAGTATGACAGGAAGGCCTGAATCCGCAGGCAATTTCTCTCTATTTTGTTTCCTGTTTAATTGTATGCTTGATGCTTCTTTATTATCCTGCTTATGTTCGATGCAATTAATCTGTCTAAATTGTTAAATTATCGAGCTTTGTGTTCATATGGTCAAACTTTGCTCATTTCCATATTGTATACTACTCCGTGTTAGGTTTAAGATCACTTTATATACTTGTGATCCTATCAGTCTTAGATCTATTAAATCGTATGATAGATGCTTACTTATTATTCTGATCATGTTTGATGCAATTAATCAGTCTTTATTGTTTGCCTTCTTAATCGTTTGATTGAGGGTTCCTAATTATCCTGCTAGTGTTTCATGCAATCAGTCTGTCCATATTGTTTGTGTGATGTTTGCTTGTTATCGTGCTTTCTGTTCATATCTCAAACTTGGCTCATTTCCAGTTTGTATACTATTAGGTTTAAGATCACTTTGCTTGTGATCCTATCAGTCTTAGATCTGAATTTATATAACTCATAGTGGACTGATGTTACATGATGAGCAGCATACTTTTTGATGTTTGTATTCGCTTCTTTGCATGTGTTTTATTTCTAGCTTACTTTGAGTTCTTTATTCATGTTTGGACCACCACTAGCACCCATCGAAGAAGAGCGGCTCAAAACTATCATGAGAAACAATGCATGGATGCAAGAACTGGGTCTTAAGTCTTTAGCAACTCTTGTTGCATCTCTGACTGTATTCACCCCCAAAAAGATCAAGAAGGAAGACTCTGCATCTGAGTATGATCCTGAGGGAGAATCAGATGGTAGTGAAGGAGACGTGTCATGCCAATCACTAGCCAGTGAGGACAATGAGCTGCAGGTTATTCCCTTATCTGGTACCTGAACATCCTTTCATGCTGGAGGGTGCAGCTTACTTATCTTTGTGTTGAACAGCTTGAGTACTGTTGTGCCATATATTGTGTGCTACTCTTCTGTTCCATACTATTATACATTTTGGCAAGTAAATTATGACTGTCAAAACCTCTTAGGGCATCTCCAACAATTTGTAGTTAGTTTATTTAGGAAAACAAATTCCCATGTCATAAACCAACACGGTATCATACAACTAATCCAATGTTTTTGTATCTACAGTCCAAAAAAATCTGACATGAACTACTCTTAGTTAATGCCAATTGTTGCTTATTCTTGGAAAAATCTGATTTTGGTATTGCATCTATAAACCGAGATGGAGGGAGTACAACTTTGCTCTCTCCTTACTTCTTGCATGCCACAACATCAAGTTGTTGAAGTGTATATGTGAATTGTACTAGCCCTTCGTATCAGTTCGGACTGTTAGGATAATTGGCTAGTGCATGACATGGTATCAGAGTGCAGTGTCTCGAGTTCGAGTCCTGGCTTACGCAATTTATCCTAAAATTGCTGCCACCTATATATGTGAATTGTACTAGGCCTTTCTATCAGTTCGTCCTTTTAGGATAGTTGGCTAGTGCATAAAACATGACACATGTATCCTTTGTGGCAAGTTTTACCAACACCTATCTCACAGCTGTTGGAGATACCCTTACAGTAGTTAATGTATGAAGTGTAACAGTAATTACTCCCTCTGTTTTTGTGTACAAGGCCACAAACTGATTAATGCATGCTTAAACCATTTCAAAGCCAGCATGGATGCATGCATCGTTAGTTTGGCTGGAATAATTAATATTCATTGTTAGTTGGGCTGGAATAATACTGATCAAGCATAGAACGGGGAGAACGTCATTATGTTTTCTCTTGATTAGTGTTTGTGGCATTATATAGAAGCAAATGAGTGAACATACACATGGAACGTGTCTAGATACATTTGTATACATATGAATGTGTACAAAAGCTAAAACATCTTATATTTGTGAATGGAGGGAGTATATTTGATAGTGGCCTTGTTTTCAAAGACAGAAGGAGTATATCAATTACACACGCTTCACATCTGCTATTTCGTATATGCTTGTCATCTGCTTATTCATTACACTCACGCTTAATAGATTGTCATCTGCTATGTTTCATCTATTTTCTGTACATGCTTGTCATCTGCTATTTTTCATCTATGTTCTTGGCATGCTTGATAGGCAAGCAAGAAAAGGATGTCTCCATGTACTTCCAATGATACTGGAGGTGTCATGCTGAAGAAAACCTGTGTGGAACCAAGTCTTTCGAAGTATCAACTTGAAGCAGAACTTGATTCTGAGAAACAAGGGAATGATAATCTGCGCAACACCATTGCTGAACTGAAGTTGGCCAAAGCAGAATCTGAGCAAGTGAGACTCAAGTTTTTAGTTGATATGCAAGAAATGCGTCTGCAACAAGCAGAGCTAAAAGAGTCCCAAGAACAGGGAGTTGCCCTACTTGAGCTGTTGGTTACGCGATATTGTGGTAACTGAAACTGTGAGGCTGTGGCCTGTGGTGGTGTTGCTGAAAACTTAATTTCTGGACAATTTGATGAATTTGTGTATCAAAGATCCTGTTTTAAGGTGCCTTTGCTGTGAAAACAAGTAGGGCACTAATTAAGTAGCAGCATCACGGTGACAGGTAATGTACGTCACAGATATAGTGTGGCAAATGTCGTCATATTACTGGACCACGTGTTGCTATGTGTATGGGCGATATAGCCACAAAAAATAAACGTCCCGGCACTGCGGCGCCCATAACCAATTTCCGCGACGAATAATAACGTCACAGGACAACGCCACGTGTCGTCAGTTGGATGGTTCACGTATAACGTCTAATCCGGGTGCGTACAGATGACGTCACCACCTTGACCTCGACGAACTTAATTCGTCATGGATAGACGCGACGTGGCACTATTCGACGATTGCACATGTCGCTATCTCGTTGTATTCATCGCCGACGGAAAATAATCGTCGTGGTATAGATGACGTCATTGTGTTACCCGCGACGATCGTGAACCGTTATGACTAAAACCACGTGGAGGCTTCTGGTTGGTCCACATGTTATCATACGATTGCTTGGTCTTACGACAAAAAAAATACGTCGAAATAAAAAACTGGCCACAAAAACGGAATCGTCGCGGATAGAAACCCACGTGTACTCTTCTAGTTGGTCCATATGTTATCATACGATTGCGTGGTCTTACGACGAAAAAATACGTCGAAATAAAAAGCTGACGTAAAAAACGGATTAGTGATATCATAACCGTGAATGTAACAGTTTCTCCGCACGACGTAAAAAAGTCGAGACACGTGATGACGCATGCAGTTTTAACAGTGACGTCAGCAGAAACTGTGTGAACCTTGTCTGCCACGTGGAAAATCAGCACGACGAAAGATTAAACGTCGCGGCTTATTGGGCCTGGGCCGACAAGACCAACTACTAGAGACGAATGAACAAACATCGCGGTTTCCTCTCGACGTTTTCCGTTTCGCGCAACCATCGTAGAATCGCCTATGACACGCAGTCCCTGACTTTTCCTTAACATCGTGGGAAACGTCGAGGATTGCACGTCCCGACGTTTTGGAGCGCGATCACCACGTTTTGGAGCGCGATCACCACGTTTTGGAGCGTCATCTATCAGAAAGATTCAAATACACATGGGGAGAGGAGAAGCAACCAAGACAAATAAGTATGTTAATGAAATAAATTCATCATGGCGTGTCAATTCGTCGGGCAAAGTTTTAACAAGATAGAAAAATGCATAGACCTTCAACGCACCCAACTGCTAATTGAGTGTAATCAAATTGGAGCATAGTGTAGAAAATTAATCATTTGTACAAATTTGAGAGCATGGTTCCGAAAAAAAAACGAGTGTGATATTAAAATATTTTCCTTGCTTTTTAAATATTTCTTACGTCGTTCTTAATACAGTTGAAATATTTCTCATTTTGTTCTGATGGTTATATTTGTAATCTTTTTCATGGGTTTTGAATGCGGGATTGTGCGTAACAAGTATCAAGAGCTTAGGACAAGAAAACATCAGGTGAAGTTATGTTTGTCACTAATTATCCAATTTTCTTTTTATTGCTGAGTTTGCCTTTTAATTTTAATTTTGGGAACGCAGACAAGACAATCGGGATGAAAAAAAATTGAAGCACAAGTGAACAATACGGTATTTCATGAGTTGTTGTTGCAAAGACAATCGGGACGAACGTATTGTTGCAAAGAAATAGAAAAGGACCGAGTAATAAGAAGAAATAGAAGGTTAAGGTCTTTTTTATAAAAATATATCGTCCACGTCAGCATTTTAACGGTGTGAGTGACGGAATGACTAACGTTCAACATTGACACAACTTAGTGACCAATAGTTAGCATTTTCCCAGTAGGTGACCAATCCGCTCCAACTCCGCAACTTGATAGACTCCAGGGGCGTTTTACTCTTAAAAAAAATAACTCATCCTTCACACAAACTTGCTCTAGTTTCAAAAGTAGTGGGCTAAATGAGTTCATGTTAATCAAATACAGTAGTAAGTACGTAGGGCTGCTATGCAGATCAGTTCCGAAATCAAAATAGAAGAAGGAAAAACGTGTTAGTCGACCACAACAAATAGAAGAAGGAAAAACGTGTTAGTCGACCACAACAGCTAGATATTACTTTTCACTGGAGGGGTCTAGGACGTGCCCCGCGAAGACAACCGCGCCGGTGGCCTCCTCCACTATGTAGAAGGCAAACGGATGGTCGGCGACGAAGTCCAGTCGCGGAGGCGACGGCTCACAATCCGAGGAATCGCCTTCAACGGAGATAACCATTGTGACGGCGGCCGCTTGGGTGCCTTCCTCGTTCACCTCGATGACCGCCTTGTGGATGACGTCCTCCACCACTATCGGCAGCCCAGAGCCGTCGTCCTCCACCATGTCCGACAGATCGGCGCGCGGGCAGAACGGCAGCTCGAGACCCAGCTTCTTGAGGACGGCGACGACGCTGCTGTAGAAGGAGAGCTTGAACTTGGGCAGCAGGAGCTCGCGGACGTCGACTCGCCGCTCCGGCAGGTGGTTGTGCAGGAACCCGGGACTGGAGGCGATCTTGTCGAGCAGGCCCCGCAGGCCGTCGTGGGCGTCCGGGAGGAAGATGCACATCGAGAACTGCGTCGGGTCAGAGCAGCCGCTTGTCCACGGTTCAGGTTCAGGAGCGTAGCTGTACTGAGGAACAAACGCGTTGGTGTGGTTCACCGGCGGGGGGCCATATGCATTAGGCATAGGATAGCCATAGGGACCGGTGCCATTGAACGCACCATGGCTAGATACAGTTTGAGGATATGGCGAGTAGTGGATGAACGGCGGCGGAGGAGGAGGAACGAAAAATCGTCGACTCGGAGGGACAACGTGGTCACCATGACTAGATGCAAATTGAGGATATGGCCTAGGATAAGCGTACGGGGAAGCATGAGAGTAGAGGGTAAACGGCGGCGGCGGAGAAGGAGGAACGAAATATCCTGGATTGTTGCTCGGACTAGGGGCAAACCTGCCACGGTAATGCCCAGCAATAGCCCGGGCAGCACTCGCATGAAGAAAATCGATGTCCAGACGGACAAAGTGGGCACCATATTCACCGGACAGAGGAGGAACACGATTGTACGTGTGGGGATCAAAATCAGCAGGGGGCGCCGCTGGTGTCATACTGGTAGTGCGTTCCTGGTCTCGCGCCGCCATCCTGTATCGGAGTTTCAGCACCTTGAACCCGTCGTGCACGGCAACGAACTGCTCCTCCCAGCTCTGCATGAAGGGCACGTCGACAAGGCTGCCGTCGAGCCGGTGGAAGGGCTTCCGCACGGTGTTCGTCTCGTCGAACGGTTGGTCCTTCCATGTGCCCTTGAAGTACACGGCGTTGCCGAGCACGACGATCGTCTCGGGGTGTATCGATCCTGGAAGGAGGACGGAGTCTATGAGGTTCCTCGTCACCTGAGCCGCCCACGCGTTGATCTGACCTCGAGCTTCCTCCGGTGCGCGGCGGAAGTCGACGACGCTGGCCTCGGCCTTGTAGGTGTCAACGACCTCCTCGCGGAAGGCCGCTTTCAGGGGCCGCGCCAGGTCGCTCCACATGCCGCAGGCGAACGCCACGCTCGGCCCGCCAGATTCAGACCGGTCCTGGAGCAAGTCGGTCGCCGTGAGCGTGACAAATTCCTCGAGTTCGAGGCGTGACCCTGCCCCGAGCACGCGGAGGATCTCGTCTAGTGTCGCGGCCCGGGCACCGACGGCCACGAGCGCGAGCGCGGTGTAGATGGACAGCGGCGAGAAGATGAGGTTGTTGTCTGTGTTCCCCTCGGCGAGGCGCCTCGCGAGCCCGGCAGCGAGCGTTGCCAGGCCAGTGAAGCTGGCATTCTTCATCGCCCCAACTAGATCGAAGCGCGTCACCGGGTTTCTGGTCACCGACGGCAACTCGTATCCTCTAGCCGTGTCAGCAGCAGCCTGTCCTGTCCGCACCGGGGCTTGGCCACTGGTAGGGTCCACGACATGCCCGGCGAAGAGGATCGTGCCGGTAGCCTCCTCGACAATGAAATACGCAAAAGGATGGTCCGCGACGAAATCCACCGTCGGCTCCGGTGGCATCATCGCACATCCAGGAGGACCGGGCATCATCCATGTGAGCGCCGCAGCTTCGGTCCCCTGCTCGTTCACTTCGATGACAGCCTTGTGGAAAACATCTTTCACGAAAAAAGGCAAGCCGTCGGGGCTGGGATCCACCATGTCCAACAGGTCAGCGGCCATGTCGAACGGCAGGCGGAGACCCAGGCGTTTGAGGACTTCGGTGACCTTACTCGTGAAATCTAGCTTGAACTTGGGAACTCCAAAATCCCCGACCTTGACCTGGCTCCAAGGTAGGTACTCCTGCACGAAGCTCGGCCGGGAGGTTATCTCGTCGAGGAGGGTTGGCAGGCCGTCGTACGCGTCCGGGAGGAAGATGCACATGGAGTACTGCGTGTCTTTCTTGAAATTGGGGTCCAGCCGTACGAAAGACGACGTTCTTGCTGTGGCATCTTGTACTGCAGCTTGAGCACCTTGAACCCGTCGTGCACGGCGATGAAGTGTCGGCTCGAGTTGTACATGAAGGGCGCGTCGATGGCGTCGCCGTCGAGCCGGTGGAACGGCCTGTCCATGGTGTTTCTCTCGTAGAACGGCAGGTCCCACTTGCCTTTGAAGTAGATCGCGTTGGCGAGCACGACGTCCGTCGGCCCGACCACGTCATCGCCGCGCAAGTCTTCGGGGCGGACGACGTCCTTGATGAGGTTCTGCGTGATGTCGGCGACCCAAGCGTTGATCTGCTCCGCCGCATCCTCCGCGTTCCCGCGGAAATCCAAGGCGTGGGCCTCCGCCCTGTACGTGCCGACGACAGCCTGGCGGTACACCGGCTTCAGGGGACGCATCCTATCGTTCCACACGCCGTACGCGAACGCGACGCTCGGCCCGCCGGAATCAGACCGGTCCTTCAGCGCGTCGGCCACCATGGTCGAGATGGATTCAGCGAGCTCATCGCGGGAGCGCGCGCCGAGGAGGCGGAGGATCTCGTCCAGGGTGTCGCCCCGGGCGCCGGGAGCCAGGAGCGCGACGGCGGCGTAGATGGACAGCGGCGAGAAGACAAGGTTTGCGCGGGGGTTCTCGTCGGCCAATCGCTTGGTGAGGCGCGCGGCGAGCCCCGCCAGGCCGGCGCCGGACTGCCGCGGCTTCTTGTTCGGCCTGGCCATCATCGTCGCGGAATTAAAACCCCGCATTGAACACGTAGGTACAGATCCTTCCTGCAGATTTGGTGCCGTCTAGGCCTCGCGTGTATATATGGATTTTGTTTGGATTTCGATTCGGATAAAAATACAACGTTAGAACCTAAATAACCGTTGTGGCAAGAATAGCCACTGTCCGATGAACAGCATTAACGCTCCACTATTTTTTCTACTTACAGGTCAAACAGTGGTGGCAAAGGACCAGCTAAAGCTCTATTTCAGACCGGTGACCAGACATAGCTTGATCAGGTAAAATTGTAAATGCAATACACTATCTAAGCTACTACTGCATCCTCATACAACATAATATAATTCATGCTCATTATTTATTGCAGACAAGATGTCTGTACCAGTAGGTTCATTCATCAACAGCTAAGAATGACATATGAAGTTACAACCAGCAGATAGTGAAGCATTTCGTGCAAAAAAGGCTAAGATGTGTCTTTTGTTGTTGTTATTTTCTTATTATGTAAACGAGCCACTAGAATGCTTCTTTTATCTTATTTTTTCCTTGCTTATCCATGAATAATTAAACCAGCTGCCGAGTAGCAACTTGGCAGATACTCCTTTCCGAACGTATGCATGTATAATTAAAGTAACTACTTGCTACGTGAATACTGTTCATTGTTCTCAACGTTGTTTTACTCACATATGCGCATAAACCTTGGTAGAAGAATAACACTATAACAAAAAAGACATACCATACATAAAATTTCTCACAAAGGGCGCGGCGTGCCGCCGCGCCGATTTCAACTAGTCTGGATAGATGGGATGCAAGACGTGTTCCTTATTGGTATTCCTAAGAACCACCACCATGGCATGAAACCATTCACCAAAGTAGTTTCCATTTGCAGCCAAAGACTCTTTGACTAAGCATCGGATTAACATGGTATCTTTCAAAGGGATTCATTTCTCTACAATAAGAAACAAGTTTATTTAGACTATTTGTTCAAAATTAATTTTGCACTACTTAACTCACTTAATTGAAATTAAGATATGCTCCCATTGAGTCCAATAATTCTCAAAATTGGAGCTAAGTGCTTCAAAAGTCAAGAGAAAGGTTTCTCACCAAGGATGGATACATCTCAAGGGCGAGAACACTTAATCGGTGGGCGACCTGCCAATTGCAGTAACTACAACTCTTTTTCATATTTCGATGGATGTGTTCAGAATTCATAACTAGTTATGCATGGACTCAAGACAACCAACTGACAGGTGTTGTCTGAACTCTTCATACCCGCCTCCTGACCACCAACCCCATGACTCATTGAAACATGTCGACAACATGGGTTGGTGCTACAGTTGGGAGAACACGTTCAACTTGATATTTTTGGGAGGATTCACCCTAATAAACATCTAATGCGCAATCAAGGTGCAATCAGAAAGGACAAACATCACAGGCAATTAAAATAATTATCATGCGGTATAGCCTTTGTTCTTTGGGAAGTCTTGGCGCAACACCAATGAGGATCCACCATCTCCGTTTCCCTGCCACAACAGAAAGTCCGAGGAAATTCCGCCGTAACCAAAATTGCTTCAAGCCTTTCCACGACAGAGAACAACCACTTTCTCTTACCGCGGACCTCTCCTAGATCCACGACGAATTCCTTCTTCTCTTGATTGTCGATGACGAACAAAGACAATTCCTTGCCGTTGGCCATCATGTCCAAACATAGTAACAAAATAGCTATACCAAATCACATGCACACCCTGCAAAACCAAGTTAGACGCCGCTAACGCTTATTTGCAAATTTTACCGTGGCTCTAGGATTTACGAAACAACCGCCATAACCTACGTACAACATGCATGTTTATTCAAGTTGTTATTTTTAACTTTCGAGCAATCACCTCCATGTGGATCTAACCCACTAGCCCTTTCCACCGTGTTGTCAACGTTTCCAACCATAGAGATACCCAGAGCTACAGATTCACTTCTTTGGACGAGACAACCAGCATACTATGAGAAGCATGGAAGGTTCATGGATTCGAGAAGTCTGAAAATGTCTCCACTATGCCGCCAGAAAAGATGACTACACAGCTTATTGGGAAGCAACAAAAATAATCTGAATATTAGAAGAGTTCTAATATACTTTCACAAACGTATGCAATGCCCGCACAATCATGTTCTCTATATCAAATCATATCTACGCATAGACCGCTCTGATACCACTGTAGGGTTACGCGCAGGAATTTAAAAATTTCCATCTTACGTAACTGCCAAGATCTATCTATGAAGATTTAATCCAAACAAGGGGTTACATCTAGTACTTACAAACACCATGGCGGAAGTTGGCGTTTGTCGATGACGAAGTCGGTGAAGCCTGATTAAGATTCTCACGACCAAGCCTGATACGTCTCAAACTTTTGATGTTCCATGCTTGTTTTATATCCAATGCTACATGTTTTATCTATAGTTTCATATCATTTTAGTGCATTTTCTGGACTAACCTATTAACAAGATGCACAGTGCCAGTTTCTGTTTATTTTGTCTCTCAATTGTAGAAAAGGTCCAAAATTCGAAGTGCTCAGAAAAATCTGAAAATATTACAGAAATTCTAATTAGCCAGAAAACTTCGGGAGCCAGAAGGACATGTCTGGGAGAGGTCCAGAATCCCCCAAATGCCAACCCGGCGCGGCCTAGCTAGATTAGGGCTGACCCGCGCCTGGGGGTCGTCTGGCCACCTCGTGCATCGCCTCGCACCGCCCTTCGGACTATATATTTGCCCCGTCAAAAGAACCCTAACCCCCGAAGGATTTTCCCAAATACGACTCCGACCTCTGCCGCCATCCAAAACCCTATTTCGGGGACAAAAGTCTTTGTTCCGGTACTCTGCCGGACGGGGAATTTCCCCCGGAGCCATCTTCATCGCTGTTGCTGCCTCCCATCATGCGTCGGGAGTAGTCCTTCATCGGGGCTGAGGGCTCGTACCTGTAGCTATGTGGTTATCTCTCTCTCCCATGGTGCGATCTTTGTGTGATCATGAGCATTGTAATCTAGTTGAATTCATAGATGTTTCCCCTTCATTATGTTATGAATATGTTGCTCAATTGGTTTTATCTAGTATAATTTCCGGAGTCACTGTTGACAATACAAAGCCTTGGTGACAGTGTGGGTGGCATGTGTGACTATGGATAATAGATTAGAGGGATACTTACCATGAGTTGCTCTTTGTATTGGATGGTCCTATGAAATTGTGATGTTTGTTTACTCAGACTTTAAGGTGTGATTTTGTAGCCCACCACAGTGGTAATGTTGTTTCCATCTAGTAGAAGAACAGTTCCGAGTAACATCTAAGTTACATATTGAAGAAAAAGTATTTTACATGTGTTCAATTATGTTACAATTGTTGGGAGTGACCACTAGTAAAAGCATGATCCCTATGCCTTGTTTCCAAGCATTGAAACACTGTTTACTTCCAGTTCTGTTACATGTTTGCTTGCTGCCATTTTTTTCACAGATTACAATTATCACTTGTTATTATCCATATCACTTGCATTTTACCATCTCTTCGCCGAACTAGTGCACCTATACATCTAACAAGTGTATTGGGTGTGTTGGGGACACAAGAGACTTCTTGTATATTAATTGCAGGGTTGCTTGAGAGGGATATCGACCTCTACTTCCCTGAGTTCGATAAACCTTGGGTTACTCACTTAAGGGAAAACTGTTGCTGTCCTATAAAACTCTGCACTTGGAGGCCCAACACTGTCTACAAGAATAGAAGCGCGTAGTATACATCAAAGCCTGATGGTGAGAATGTCAAAGATTCACCCTCTCGAGATCACACATGTGATCCCTCTTCTAGTATCCACGCATCCACTTGCGCCAACCCGTCAGCGTTCCGACGTCCAGTACTTGACGCTGATGCCCACAAGTATAGGGGATCGTTGAAATCTTCGTTGGGAAGTATTACCCAAATTTATAGTTCGACTCAAGGGGAACACAAGAATACCAATAAGACTTTAGCAATTGAGGCGTCACTCTCAACCACACCTGTATATCAATAAACTTGCAGCAGTGATAGTTATGGCAGTAGGATGATTCAAGCAAGCAAAATAAAACAACAGTTGTAAACAAGGGTTTCCCAGTTTTCACCGGAAAAGTGAAAGTGTAACTCAGAGATTTAAAATGTAGGCATGAGGTGATAGCGGGGTGTTGCATGAATAAGATTGATCATATAATAAGATACAAATAGCAATGGGACTTATCTCTAACTCCGATATATGTAGGTATGTGTTCCATAAATAGTTGTGCGTACTAACCAAGAGAATTTGCACAACATCTATTGTCCTACCTGCCCATTTCACCGGGCCAACTTGGAACTACAGGTAATTAAGGTCTACCCTTTCGAATAGCCCGGAACAATGCATTAACACTTCATGAACACATAGAATCCTCAAACTAAAACATCTCCCCCTTGTTTTCCCTATATGTCACTTTTAGGGTTCGCAGGTTTAACATAATAGCAGGTGATACACTTTACAGATAAATACCAAACTCAAATATATGATGGGGCAAAATAAGTTCAGTACTGAAATCATGCCACTCGGGTCCTAGTAGCAAGCATTAAACATAGCATAAGTGCATCAACACAATACAAAAATATCCTCAAGATAAACCCCTAAGATCTCGGACAACGGGTATCATTACATGATCAATCTCGTCCAATCCCCATCCACCTCATGTGCCTACAGCGGACTACTCACACATGGTGATGGTGAAGGAGCTCATGGTCGATGGAGATGAAGGAAGTGAAGATGGCGGTGAAGACGGCCTCCGGATCCCTCCTCCCGGGGAGAAATCCTGGATCAATCTGTCTCCGAAAACGAAGATCGTGGTCGTGGCGACGCTCTGTTTCGCGAAAGCTCCTCCCCTTCTAGGTCAGCCACTTTTTCGTATATATGAGGGGGTACGCGAAAGCCGAAGGAGAGGCGGTGCCCGAGGTTCCAGATGGGTGGGCCCACGCGGCCAAGGAATCTGGCCGCGTGGGGCCCACTCTTTTGGCCCTCGGACGCTTCCTCGTGTCCATCTTTTGCACGATGCCCTTCTTTTCCATAAAAAATGATGTGGTATTTTTCTCCGATTTAATTTCCTGCAAAAACAACCAGAAAAGAGACTTTGCTAAAAACAGCGTCAGATTCAGCAGTTTTATTCAAATATGGGAAGATTCTGGAGCAAATTTTGAAGCAAAGTGCTTGGAAAAGTAGATGCATTTTAGGTGTATCAACTCCCCCAAGCTTAGCTCGTTGTTTGTCCTCGAAATACTCAAACATAGTGCAGAAGCGATAAAAAGAGTTTGACAAGAACTTTGCATTGCATATGTAACACCGTTTAGTACCAACATGTATTCAAAACATAACTTCCATAACAAATAACAAAATGCTAGCAAAGGTGCATCTAATCAGTGTTAAAGCATTTATATTTGTTGCAAGAGAAATAACATGAAGTGTCAGCACTTGGATGAGTTTGCCCAACTGTAGAAATAGACAAAGGTTCTTGCATCGCTTTTGATTGAATCATGTCAAGATTTTTGAGATCTTTCGATTCTTTCTTTTATTGACTAGTGAACTCATTGTGCTTACAACCTTGCTCTCAGTTTTATCAATCCATTTGGTGTTCCCTATTATGACTCATATGCTTGACCAACTAATGGTTGAGAGCCTCATGCCCCGTGAATACGAGTACCTACACCACGGTGTTACTCAACTCTGGCCACAAAGCAAGTTTAAGTTTCTAAGTCATTGCAAGTAATAATAGCGTCATCAAGAGCGTCAACTGGGGTACCTCTTATCCCAGGACATGGAACAAGCCCATGTCAAAACGACAAGACAAACAGACAATGAACAATCTCAGCACTCTTTTATTTACTATTTGTGTAGCTTTTTATTATGAAGTGCATCACTGAATGTTCACTTTGGTACGCTGTAAATTTCCACCATGAATGATGCATAGCTTAGGTTGGCGGCCCAGGCGTCTCTCTAGCCATTTATACCCACTCCTCAAACTTACTAAGTTTCCGCACTTATTTGGCACCATGATAAGCATCCATAAACAAAAGTACATGATATCAACTAAGTGTAATTTAGTGCAATGTTGAAAGCTTTCTATGTGTCAGCACATATAATTTAACTCCCAACCCCTAAGCTTGTCAAGCATATGACTTCATGTTTAACATTTGAAAAACTCTTTTACTTTCTCTTTGGTTGGCAAGTTTAGCAAGCACAATGGGATGCGTAGACCTTTGTTTAGAGTCACAGTTACTCAATCCACAGCCAAGTGTTGTCACTAAATAATATCTCACTTGCATCATCATATAACACACTAGAACACGGAGAAGATAAACATTTGCTACCACTTCCCTAGATGTTAAAGAAACTATGATGTGCGCACTTGCTGTTATTAAAAAGTCCACATAAGCACGGCAAATGTGTCATACCTTTCATCCACTTCATGCACATCAACTTATCATCGTTGTTCTCCTCTCCCAACTTGAATTGCGCAATAAAAACTCAAATCTGCCATAAAACGTTACTGCATGCAGAATTGGTTTTGCCCTACCTAAACACCTCAGAATAATCTCATATTTGACGGGTGCATAGGCTATGAAAAGTTGCAGTAGTGGTTAAAATTTTAGCTCATTCGGAGTTACAGAAAAAAAATGAAAATAAAACAGTGAGCAGATTTCAGCAATTCCTGCACCTCCGTTTTTACTTTGGATTCAAGAAAACAAAAATATTTTTGTTCTTTTTAGTTTTTAGATGCATAAAGTAAATGACCAGAAGTAAATAAGCAAAAGAAACAAATAAAATCTTTTTGTGTTTTTGTGATTTTTAGAACAAGAAACTAAAACATAACAAGATAAAAGTGATACAGTATAAAACAACGAATGGAAAGGGAGAGAAGTACTCCCCCAAGCTTGCGATCAAGCTAGGATCCCGGATGGTAATCGTACCCACCACTTCCATCTCCAGGGAAGTAACCATATTGATAGCCTTGCATTCCTGGATATTGGGGCTCCTCTTGAGGTTGCACCTCCTCCACGGTCCACTTCCCGGTAGTCTTTTCTTACTGTGTTTGTACTTTTCGGGGCCCTCGAACCGGAATGTGGAGAGGAATTCTCGTGAGAGTTCCTCGTATGTGTTTCGTGGATGAAGGGAGAACTCGAGTAAGCCAGCTGCAGTGGCGAAGGCGTTGAAGTCCTCCTTTATCCCCCAATGATCAAGAACCACGAGGTCTTGCCATTTTGGTGCATGAATCCGAAGCCTCTCCCCTGCATATGCTGCACCATTCTCCCAAAGGTGATTGTCATCATAATTCTCGGAAACTCTAGATGATCTTCTCCTTGGTCTCGAAGTCATCCCGAACACAGTACTTTCAACCACTTTAGCAGTAGTGGCATAAGCACTTTCATATAAAGCAAGGTGCAGCGGTGCATGATTCATAAAAGCCATAGTCGAAGCATCAATAATTTTTGGCTTTTCTCTCAGGTGTGGCAATGGGCTTTTCTCCCATTTTAGCAAGTTTTTATGTGTTTTTTGATTTTTATGCAAAACTGAAAATAAATATGCAAGCGGAATATGATATGCAATGACACTAACAAAACAAATAAATTGCTTTGTAAGTAAAGATGGATAAGATGGTGCTCACGTAGGTGCAACCTCCCCAAGCTTAGGTGTTAGCACAAGTTGGTGACGTTGACTTTGTTGTGAGATGAATGCGATGATGCACACCCTTGGATAAATCTCTCAGCTACGATTCCCCGGCAACGGCGCCAGAAAACGTCTTGATACCCAATGAGCAAGTCTTGATGCCTGCACAAATAAAAGGGATTAGGTTGAGACTCCAAGTGTAGAGTGTATAGTAAGTGGAAGACAGTTTTCCCCACGAGGGGTGACTCGAGGGTTTAATATCGAACTCTCGGGAATCTGTAGTGGTAGATTTATCTTCTTATCCTTCTTTTGGTTACCTACAAAACAAGGTTAGATGTTTTGGTCCTCAACCTCACCTGTGGTTGTCAAGCACAAGGTGTAAGAATGATATCAGGATAGTTATGCAATGCAAACAAGAAATAAATATGCAATGGTGGTGGATGCAATGATAAATGATATTTTTGGGTTTTTAAATGATGTATGCAAGATGAAAAGTATTTTTGTATTTTCGGATTTAATGATGGCTGAAAATAGAAAAGTGGTATATGGTGTTGGAAAGGTGTTTCTTATGATTAAAAATGGACTGGGGTTCATGGTTTCACAAATGCACTCTCTCTTTATAAAGTGGTAGACAATGGAACACACAAAGTTAACATATGAGATTGCAACACGGGGTTTGATAACAAGTTACTTAGATATATGGGCATCACGTCCTAACATAGAGGTCTTTTGGTTATTAACCTCTCTTATACTCCACCAAGATGCGAACTAAATCATAACACCTCAGTAATTAAGATAACTCAGTGTATAGCATTAAGTATCATGACATGAAGTGAAAATAAGAACATGCTAGATCTAGTCATGGAGTAGTGGCAATGGTCACGCCCACATCCCCGGTAGCATGGTATTTTAGTTTATCCCTAGTGAGGTAACAAAGTAAGGTAAAGATACCAAAGTGGATCGCAGAACTTTCTCTCACGTTCACTGCACTAGCCACCCCCCGCTACTCCAACTAATGCACACGTTCCCCCACACACGCTCTCATAAACATGCTTGATCAAAACAAGTAGACAAGAACGGGGTACATAATATGCATCTATACTCATAACTGAAACAAACATTGCAATCTCAAACATATATTCACTCATAAAGATCCACCACAAAGGTATTACAACGGTGACCGTAATCATGTTCAGCAGCTCATACGGTGCTAATTAGTGCAGCTCAAGAGAGGAGAGATACATAAGTTACTTCCACAAACCCATAGTCCAGAGGTGGACTACTCCCTCTTCATCATGGAGACGGTGGAGAAGTCGATGGAGAAGATGGAGACCACGCCGGCAGCGCCCCGCCGGAGTTTTCCCCCTCCAATCTGCAGCTCCTGATCTCCGTTTCGGTGTTTCTGTGTTTGTGCGGCGCTCCTTCCAGAGAACGTCGGGGGACCTTTTTTATAGGCGTTTTTAGGTCAAGACGAAGGCGGTGGAGCGAAGATCGACGGCAACGGAGCCACGAGGCCCGAACGGGTGGGTCCCACGTGGCCTGGTACTGTGGCCGCGTGGGCCATGCCCGTTTGGCCCTCGGGTCTCCGTTTGCTTGCTTCCTTTTTCCGTAGTCCTTCTTCCTTCCAAATATTAACGCCCGTAAATTTCCAGGTGATTTCGTTGACGTTTGGGTCCCTGAAACATTAAAATACAAAACTAGGGTTTTCTGCCTGTGCAGGGTTAATTCCAAATAAATGGGAAAACTATGAAGTATTCCCAAAATCATGATAAAACATTGATATAACCCTTATATGATGCAAATATGATTGGAATATAAGCAATTAAAGTGCAAAGTTCATGTATGCATTTTACATGCATCACCGCGTGGGACACCCTCTTTTGGTCCCTGGTGGCCTCCTGGTGTCCCACTTTTGGCTGTTGGTCCCTGTGGTAAAATAACTTACCTCCAAATTTTTCTGGAATTTTTCGAGAAAATTTTCTGAAGAGAATTTTTCAAACTTCATATTCTGGAATTTCTGAACTCTGAAATAATTATGATTATGCATATACTCCAAAACTCTAGGATAAATAAAATTAAAATGCAATACAAATTTTTATGGGAATCAAGTTTTCATCATTTCCACATTAGTAATGAGGTTGATCAAGTCTCATTAATAATATGTAAAAGATATAATACATGATTCTTATTTTATAATATAAAGAAGAAATTCAAGATACCTCATATTTGATTGGAATAGTTCCAATCATCAAGGTAGCATACTTTGGTGCAGGAGGTGGTAGTGCAATTTCAAAGCTTCCAATCATAATAGTATTTCTTTGAATAGAATTCACACTCTTGTTTATCATTGTAACAGGATTCTTCTTGGGAAAATAGATAGTATGCTCATTTCCTTTGACATTAAATGTCACTTTGCTCTCAGTGCAATTTATCACAGCTCCTGCAGTGTTTAAAAAGGGTCTTCCAAGAATAATAGATAGATTATCATCCTCAGGCATTTCTAATATAACAAAGTCTGTAGGAATTAACACATTAGCTATAGAGATAGGAACATCCTCACATATACCTATAGGCACACAGTTGATTTATCAGCCATTTGCAATGAAACTTCAGTTGGAACCAATTTATTCAGGTTAAGTTTCTTATATAAAGAAAAAGGCATAACACTAACACCAGCTCCTAAATCACATAATGCATATTTCACATAAGTTTCTTTAATATGACAAGGAATAGTTGGAATACCAGGATCTCCACGCTTTTCAGGCAATTTCCCTCAAATGAATAATTAGCAAGCATAGCAGTAATTGCATCAGTAGGTATCTTCCTTTTATTAGTGACAATATCTTTCATATATTTTGAATATGGAGGAATTTTAATAGCATCAACAAGAGGAATTTGCAAACATAAAGTTTTAATCAACTCAAGAAATTTCTCAAACCTAGCATCATCCAAAGATTTCATTACCTCTTGGGGATATGGTATGGGTCTTTGTACCCATGGATCCCTCTCTTTACCTTTTTGTTGATTTGGATGCTTCTTCTTTTATTCTTCTCAATAGATGGTTGAGGGTCTTCTTTTTCAGGAGGTTCAGGTTCTTCAATATTTTCAGCTTCATGTTGTTCTTCTTCAGGTGGAGATGATTCCTCTTCTTCATTATTATCATCTTCAGTCTCAGCATCAGAAATAGAAATATCCTTATCTTGTTCTTGAGAATCATCAATATCTTGTTTTCATTGGGAGATTTTCCTGCAGAAGATTTCTTCTTGAGAGCCTCTTGCTTTTCCTCTTGGGATGGTTTCAGGATAGTCAGGATCCTGAGTACTTGCACCACCTCTAGTATTAACTCCACAAACCTGTTTCTTCTCAATAAGATTTGCATACAATTGATTTTGAAGAGAAACCATTTGTTCAACTTGATTATTCATCATCTCACAGTGTTTAATAATTCTTCTAACTTCTCCCACACTAGCATTTAAATTTTCACGAAGAAATTTAATTTTATGAGAGTTTTCCATAATACTCATTCTAATACATGCTCCTCAGGATTGTTATAATAAGCAAAATCATTAACGTATGATACATCAATAGGAGGTGTTACCTTTTCATTACCTTCCATAGAGCTAATAGCATTGACTTGGATTGGAAAACATGGTTGATCAATAGGAAGTTTAACACCCATTTCAGATAATTCCTTGAGATGAGAGGTTTTAATTCCCTTCTCTTTAATAGCCTTGGAAGCTTCTTTCATTGTCTCTTTGTTTAACTTAAGAATGCCTCCTTTCTTCTCTGGAAATATCTCTTTTCCATCTATCTCTTCAATATTCCAATCTTCATAATTTCTAGAGATAGTCTCCAATAACTCAGTTGCTTCATCAACGGTCCTTTCCCTGAAAACATTACCTGCAATACTATCAAGATAGCCTCTATGTTTTCAGTTAGTCCATTGTAAAATATATCAAGTATTTCATTACTCTTGAAGCCATGGGTAGGACATTTCCTAACCATCTTACTGTACCTCCCCCAAGCTTGGGGTAGATCCTCCTTCTCTTTCTGTGAAAAGTTGCTAATCTCAATAGTTAAACCATGAATCTTATCTGCAGGGAAATATTTATTATAAATAGCTGCAAGCATTCCTCTTTACTAGTAATAGATCCAGGTTCTAAATGATTATACCAAGTTTTAGCATTTCCTCCCAAGGTAAAAGGAAACAACTTTAAGAAATAATAGCGTTGGTGGATTTCATCTTTACCAAATAGCACAGATAAATCATGCAAAACAGCAATGTGTTCAAAAGGAAACTCATCATCTCTCCCATAAAACTTAAACTTCTCAGCTTTTTCAATTATTTCAGGATCAACACTAAACTCATAATCTTTATCTTTAATTTTAATAGCTGGAGCATTCATTTTCTTAGTAACAGGGAAATAATCATCAAGAGGAGAATTTTTATAGCTATCAAGTTTATCCAATTTATCAAATTCGAATCCATAAAAGCCATAGTAAATGCATCTTCTTCCTCAGAAGAAGTTTCATGTTCATCATCACAATATTCATATCTTCCAACTCAGACTCCACATTTTCAACAATAGCAGATTCAGGTGTTTCAGTTATCTCAGATGTTTCAGGTGTCACTTCTTTGTCTACGCTACCACATATTAAATTATTTTCAATACTAGTAGACATCTTAGACAATGGTGAACTAGATAAAGCTTTTTCTTTCTTCTTAGCAACAATAGCAGAAGCAACATTAGGTGAAAAGTTTGGCCTACTTGGCAAATCAGTACCTCTACGAGTAGTTGAAGGCCTTACTTCCTTCGGAGTATTCTTTTCCTTTCCCATAGTTGGGAACAAGCAAGTGCAGCAAATAAATGATAACAAGTTGTCTTACCAATAAAGCTAGGTTCCCCGGCAACGGCGCCAGAAAATGTCTTGATGCCCACAAGTATAGGGGATCGTTGAAATCTTCGTTGGGAAGTATTACCCAAATTTATAGTTCGACTCAAGGGGAACACAAGAATACCAATAAGACTTTAGCAATTGAGGCGTCACTCTCAACCACACCTGTATATCAATAAACTTGCAGCAGTGATAGTTATGGCAGTAGGATGATTCAAGCAAGCAAATAAAACAGCAGTAGTAAACAAGGGTTTCCCAGTTTTCACCGGAAAAGTGAAAGTGTAACTCAGAGATTTAAAACGTAGGCATGAGGTGATAGCGGGGTGTTGCATGAATAAGATTGATCATATAATAAGATAAAATAGCAATGGGACTTATCTCTAACTCCGATATATGTAGGTATGTGTTCCATAAATAGTTGTGCGTACTAACCAAGAGAATTTGCACAACATCTATTGTCCTACCTGCCCATTTCACCGGGGCCAACTTGGAACTACAGGTAATTAAGGTCTACCCTTTCGAATAGCCCGGAACAATGCATTAACACTTCATGAACACATAGAATCCTCAAACTAAAACATCTCCCCCTTGTTTTCCCTATATGTCACTTTTAGGGTTCGCAGGTTCAACATAATAGCAGGTGATACACTTTGCAGATAAATACCAAACTCAAATATATGATGGGGCAAAATAAGTTCAGTACTGAAATCATGCCACTCGGGCCCTAGTAGCAAGCATTAAACATAGCATAAGTGCATCAACACAATACAAAAATATCCTCAAGAAAACCCCTAAGATCTCGGACAACGGGTATCATTACATGATCAATCTCATCCAATCCCCATCCACCTCATGTGCCTACAGCGGACTACTCACACATGGTGATGGTGAAGGAGCTCATGGTCGATGGAGATGAAGGCGGTGAAGATGGCGGTGAAGACGGTCTCCGGATCCCTCCTCCGGGGAGAAATCCTGGATCAATCTGTCTCCGAAAACGAAGATCGTGGTGGTGGCGGCGCTCTGTTTCGCGAAAGCTCCTCCCTTCTAGGTTAGCCACTTTTTCGTATATATGAGGGGGTACGCGAAAGCCGAAGGAGAGGCGGTGCCCGAGGCTCCAAATGGGTGGGCCCACGCGGCCAAGGAATCTGGCCGCGTGGGGCCCACTCTTTTGGCCCTCGGACGCTTCCTCGTGTCCATCTTTGCACGATGCCCTTCTTTTCCATAAAAATTGACGTGGTATTTTTCTCCGATTTAATTTCCTGCAAAAACAACCAGAAAAGAGACTTTGCTAAAAACAGCGTCAGATTCAGCAGTTTTATTCAAATATGGGAAGATTTCGGAGCAAATTATGAAGCAAAGTGCTTGGAAAAGTAGATGCATTTTAGGTGCATCAGACGCCGATGAAGAGAAACAACCTTTCGGTGTAGTATTAGTGTTAGATCTAATCAACTACATTAGATCTATATGAGAACTGGAGAGTTTTCTAAACACATGAGATGAGAGAGATTAGATCTAGGTCCAATGGGAGAGGACACCTCAAAACCCCGCAAGAGCAAAGATCAATCAAGAGAAAGAGCCAACGTGGGCAATGGATTTGTCTCGCAATGAGGGAGGGTGGGTATATATAGTTGGAGGAGGGGGGGCTTGCTTGGGGAGGGGGAAACTCGTCCCCTTGGTGCGTCGGCCCTAGGGAGGGTGCGGCTGCCCTCCCCCTCTCTCAATCCGAGTTGGGCTCCAAACCCACTTGGACTAGGACTCCTTTTCCTTAAATTGTGGGACTTTCCAAAAATCCACAAACAATATTTAGGAAGGTCTGGGAGGTGATGCGCCGGTCTACATGGGTCCTAGGGCCCATGCGGCTGATACCCCAACTGAGGCCCAGCCCTAGGGCACCCAATGCCTCATCTGGCACTTCCCCCTTCCCGGGTTTCCTCTGAAACTCTTCCAGAACCCTATATACCCTTTAGATAAAATCATCGATATTATTCAACGATGTTATAAACACTTTCTAACATCTCGGACATCCCATGTCCGCCTATAATTCTCCCAAAAAGCTTTCAGCTCCTCACCAGCATAATATGCCTCTCATGATAACTTCTCCGGAACACCTCAAATTGATATCGGAGTTGTTCCTGAGACATCTAAATAAATCCGACCACTTCTCATAACCACTAAAACTAAAAAAAACTCTCAATAAAATATTGACACAACTTAAGCTTGTAACCCGGAAGGTTCAGAAATACACAGACATGTCCGGAGTACCTTCTGGACAATAACCAACAACGGAGCCGTGGACGCCCATGATGGCTGTTGTGTATTCACGAAGAACGTTGGAACCTTTTATGTTTCTCATCACGCTAATCCCCTTATCTTCACGATACCAATGATATCACGAGGTGAGACAATGTGAACTATCTAATCAAACCATTCGATAACTATATTGTAAACTCGTACCGATATCATTCTCCTTTTCTCATTCATATATCTGATATCCTTGTGATAAATCACACTGTGTCTGACGAGACGATTGGTTGACCCGGTGATACCGAGAGGGCCCAGATCCTGGAGGAGTAAGTACCCTTCTTGAATAATCCCAGTCCCATTACACACTTCAGGTTATACTCGAAAGTCACCGTTATAATCTCGCTTGTTACAGTAAACGGTTGATTACAACCAGAGCATAACTGTCAATATGTGCGGTCACAAGATATTCTCATGGTAAAAGAACATAAGATAATGAAAACTTCATAATCACTTAGCTAATATCGTCAACATCAATTTGTCTCTTAGCAAGCTCATATAATTAGGTCAGTTCGGTACTATTGTTATCCTAACAATATACCCGGCCTCATAGTTGTTTGACTTATAGAAAGTCCATGATCAGGAAACGTGATCATCATACGAGCTAAAGACTAGATTAGGAACACTTGTTTGTTCATATCTCTACACGTGCATCTAGGTTTTCCTTTGAATACTCACTATTCAAGTTCCACAGCAGTTATAGCATAAATATATAAAACTAATAATGAACTTGAAGTTAATAATAACTTGATATTATTGTCTCTAGGGCATACCTCCAACAATATCATCAAAGGATAATATATTAGTATCAAAACGATATTAATTACACCCGGTATTTGAAAAACACGATATTAAGAGCCTAGTCAAAACATTAATTATGCACACAATCACATTACTCTAAAGGAGAAAAGAAATACCAGCGGCAACCACCAATCATCTCTTAACAACACATTGACTCAACTAATGGTTCTCCAAAAGTAATGCCTTCACGACGCAAATGACGCCGTTTCTGCCAAATAAAACCACTTAAGACTCGATAGTGGTGTTTCACTCTAGACATCAAGTTTGATCAATCCAAACGATGCCGTCAACAGGGATGATGCAAAAAAATTGCCATTGCAAGGTATAACCAATTCAGGTCAGGCGCATGATTTTTTATCTTATAGCACAAGATCGCACAAGATCGAGTACTCGTGAAAGGACCACCAAAACGAAGTCAGATGTGCTGCCGCACCACTTACTGACCAATGAAGACGTGTCTGACGTGCACGATACTGACATGGACATGTCACACGACCGATAATCATGCACACACAAGTAGACAGCCGACGGGCACACATCGTCGCATATGCGTGCATATCGTAGGTTATTTGATGATATAGAAATCCAAATCAGAACCTTGCATTATGGGGATCTTATAGATTGCCAACAAATTCTATAACAAAGAATGACATTTTGTGCCGTCTAGATATCCCAAAAAAATGGAAGTTTTGAATGGTACAAATAGATTTTGCCCAGTTAACTCGGTTGGCGCAACAAAATAATCTATCGTACCAAAATTCATTTCCTGTCAAACGAGGTTTTCCAAATGACTAGATTATGCATGAACGTTGGATATGACTGTGGTGCTAGGCGATGTTGAGAGAGAGAGAGAGGAACCCGCCGTCAAGGAAAAGCGAGAGGTAGGTACGTGTCACATTCTAATAAGAAACCTCAGCGATTGTACCAAACGGACAATGATCATGGCAAGGGAGAGACTCTTGGATGGAACACGTGAGTGCAAATGATTCAATACACCATGTACTGTAGTTGGAATATAACCTTCTCGAGTGATTGAACTTACATAGTTGAATTATGCCCACAACCTTATAGGTCGTATGGTTGGTACCACGATTCTCATTTTTCAATAAATTTTCACCACACTTACTTTTGATTTTTTTTTTTTTTTGTCATTTTAGCATGTTTTCTGAAATATTTTGGCCTTAGGTTAAATATTCAAATCCTTTTGATAAGCACATAAGTAATGTTCTAAAATTTGTCCAAATTCCTCAGTCCATTTGTTTGGTTTCAATTAATTTTGGGTCCTTTGTCCAACGTTTTAGAAATTGTGGCGACTTTAGTGTTGCCCCTATAGAAATCGACTTGAAACAACCGTGAAGAATAGTATTTAATCAATAAACAGTACTCACAAATATCTTTGCCTTCCTTAATACAAGACTCGGGAAAGAAAATCTAGCAGGGACCTATACAGGATTTGGCAAGAAATTCGTAATATAGTCCGCCCATAATGACCGATTTAATTATCTTCAAAGACAAACTTAGACTACGTACTAAATACAAAAGACTAATCATGGTACAATTTCTAAATACTTGACAAGAGTTTCTTGAATTTTCATAAATGGAAAAAGATAGACTATCACTAACATCTTCATTACTACAATATAAATTGAAATCATTAGATGTTTTTATATTCGTTAGGTTGATTTTGTAACTCGTAATGAGAGAACGTACAACAAGATTAATTGTTGGTCAAATTCATATTTTGTAGATCATTGTGGAGCGACAATCAAACTTCTGTGTAACCAAAAATAAGACACACGTAAGAAAAAATGGGTATACTAAAAGCACGATTAGGGGAGACACTACCTTTGTTAGTAAAACTGAAACCAAATTTGGGGGACCACAGTAAGCACCAATTTTTTTTGGCAAATATCTTAGAAATTGCATAAGTTGTTCACAATATTGGTGGAAAATCCAATTAGAAGCGCAATAGATCTTTGGATTTCGAAGAATTCATACGAGAAAGAGAAAGCTCTCATCCTGAAGTAAAATGCATAGACCTTTAAGGCACCCAACTGCTAATTCAGTATAATCAAATTGGAGCAAAATGTAGAAAATTAGTCATCCGTACAAATTCGAGAGCATGGTTCCAAAAAAAAATAGTGTGTTATTAAAATATTTTCTTTGCTTTTAAATATTTCTTACCTCGTTCTTAGTACAGTTGAAATATTACTCATGTTGTTCTGATAGGTTATATTTGTAATCTGAGTTTTTCATGGGTTTTGAATGTGGGATTGTGGGTAACAAGTATCAAGATGTTTGGAAAGAAAAGATCATGTGAAGTTATGTTTGTCACTGATTATCCGATTTTTTTTATGGCTGAGTTTGCCCATAGTTTTAATTTTAATTTTGAGAACGCATACAAGACAATCGGTATGAAGTACAATTCAGTTGAAAAAAACTGAAGCACAAGTGCACAATACGGTATTTCATCAGTTAAAAACATACTCATCCTTCATACAAACTTGCTCTAATTTCCAAAGTAATGGGCTAAATGAGTTCATGTTAATCAAATACAGTAGTGAGTAGGGCTGCTATGCATATCAGTTCCGAAATCAAAATAGAAGAAGAAAAAAACGTGTTGGTCGACCACAAGTCCACAACAGCTATCACTTCTTGGAGGGGTCGAGGACGTGCCCCGCGAAGACAACCACGCCGGTGGCCTCCTCCACTATGTAGAACGCAAACGGATGGTCGGCGACGAAGTCCAGTCGCGGAGGTGGCGGCTCACGATGCAGGGAACAGCCTCCAGCGGAGATACCCATGGTGACGGCGGCCGCTTCGGTACCTTCCTCATTCACCTCGATGACCGCTTTTTGGATGACGTCGTCCACCAGTATCGGCACTCCAGAGCCGTCGTCCTCCACCATGTCGGACAGATCGGCCTGATCGCTGAATGGCAGCTCCAGACCCATCTTCTTGAGGACGGCGACGACGCTGCCGTGGAAGGAGAGCTTGAACCTCGGCAGCCGGAACTCACGGACGTCGACTCGCCGCTCCGGCAGGTGGTCGTGCAGGAACCCGGGACTGGACGCGATCTTGTCGAGCAGCCCCCGCAGGCCGTCGTGGGCGTCCGGGAGGAAGATGCACATCGAGAACTGCGTCGGCTCAGAGTAGCCGCTTGTCCAAGGTTCAGGAGCGTAGCTGTGAGGAACAAATGCGTTTATGTGGTTCACCGGCGCAGCAACATGATGACGGGCGACATACGCATTACACTACATCACGGTTGATATTTTGGGTCACTTCAAAGTGCCCCTATATGTCAATTTTGTGCCTCAAATTGTTTTTGAGGCATTTTGTATAAGTGCATCGGATGCTTATGGCGGTAAAGGATATTGGGGCATTTTCAAATTTGCCACAAAAAGTGCCCCTAAATGTAACAATTAGATGCACTTTGGATTTTGCCCCTAATACCTATTGGGGCACTTTCTCAAAATGCCCCAAATACATTTTGGGGCACTTTGAGGAACTGCCCCAAATACAATTCGGGGCACTAAATCAAAATGTCCCTAAAATATGAAACAAACCACAATTCAAAAATCTAAATATAGAATAAACCACAAATCTGGAATACATGCACATAATCTGATATTCCCATACATATCCAGTAAAATCACAAAACAAGGTTAAGTCTACATGAAAGATATTGCAATGTGGAACAGACCAGAAATATGGAATACATGCCACTCTGGTCATTCCTTTTTTTCAGCCAAGAAGAAGAAGAATAAACCACAAAGATAAGAAGGTTAGGCCCCTGCTCGCTGCCGCCATCAGGCCGCAGCTCCAGGGCTCCCAGATGCGCAGGTCGACAAGGAGAGCTCCAGCTCTTGTCAGCTTCTCGCCGGCAGCGCAGCTTCACCTTCTTAAGTGCGCAATGAACTAATGCTTCATCATGTCCTTCATCTCCTCCAGCTCCCTCTCATAGGTGCTTAACTACATTTCACAAAGCGTAGTGGGATCAGGGAACATTGAACACATCTGATAGGCACTTGCACTACTAAATACAACCCCGAATGTTTCAAGCTAATGGCATGAACCAAGTTATACTCCTAATGCTACTCGTCTATTCCAGCAAAGCAACAATTTGCTAGAAGAGCACATCTCTATAATGGACTGCAAGAAGAGCAACAATTTGCTAACTCCAAAAAATAAATGCAAGTCATAATCTCTGTAATCCTATTTGTTGGTGATACCCGATGACGTAGTTACCTGCGTCAACAGAATATGGGTTAGGTTGAGACTCCAAGTGCAGACTGTGTAGTAAGTGGAAGACGTGTTTTCCCCCCGAGGGGTGACTCGAGGGTTTAATATCGAACTCTCGGGGAATCAGTAGTGAAGATTTATCTTTCCTATCCTTCTTTGGGTTACCTACAAAACAAAGTAAATGTTTTGGTCCTCAACCTCACCTAGTGGTTGTCAAGCACAAGGTGTGAGAATGATATCAAGATAATATGCAATGCAAACAAGAAATAAATATGCAATGGTGGTAAATAAATATGCAAGGATGGTGGTAGCAATGATAAATGATATTTTTGGGTTTTATATGATGAATGCAAGATGTAAAAGTGTTTTTGTATTTTCGGATTTTTAAATGGCAGAAAATGATAAAGTGGTAAAAGTGGTTGGAAAGGTGTTTCTTATGATTAAAAATGGGCCGGGTTTCATGGTTTCACAAATGCACTCTCTCTTTAATAAAGTGGTAGACAATAGAACACTAGAGTTGACATATGACATTGCAAACAACAGTTTAATGACAAGTTATAATTATATGGGCATCACGTCCTAACATAGAGACCTTTTAGTTTATTATTAGTCTCACTTATACTCCACCAAGATGCGAACTAAATCATAACACCTCAGTAATTAAGATAACTCAGAGTATAGCAATAAGTATCATGACATGAAGTTAAAATAAGAACATGCTAGATCTAGTCATGTAGGAAGTGGCAATGGTCACACCCACATCTCCGGTAGCATGATATTTCTTTTTATCCCTAGTAAGGCAACAAAGTAAGGTAGAGACACCCAAGTGGATCGCAGAACTTTCTCTCACGTTCACTGCACTAGCCACCCCTCGTTACTCCAACTAATGCACACGTTCGCCCTCACACGCTCTCATAAACATGCTTGATCATGACAAGTAAACAAGAACGGGGTACATAATATGCATCTACTTTCATAACTGAAACAAAACCATTGCAATCTCAAACATATATTAACTCATAAAAATATCCACCACAAATGTATTACATAGATGACCGTAATCATGTTCAGCAGCTCATACGGTACTAATTAGTAAAGCTCAAGAGAGAGAGAGATACATAAGTTACTTCCACAAACTCATAGTCCAGAGGTGGACTACTCCCTCTTCATCATGGAGACGGTGGAGAAGTCGTTGGAGAAGATGGAGACCACGCCGGCAGCGCCCCGCCGGAGTTTTCCCCCTCCAATCTGCAGCTCCAGGTCTCTGTTTCGGTGTTTCTGTGTTTCTGCGGCGCTCCTTCCAGAGAACGACGGGGGGCTATTTTTATAGTCGGTTTTAGGTCAAGACGGAGTCGGTGGTGGAAAGATCTTTGGCAACTTTATTAAAGAGAGAGTGCATTTGTGAAACCATGAACCCCGGTCCATTTTTAATCATAAGAAACACCTTTCCAACATTTTACCACTTTTTTTCTGCCATTAAAATCCGAAAATACAAAAACACTTTTACATCTTGCATTCATCATAAAAAACCCAAAAATATCATTTATCATTACTACCATCATCCTTGCATATTTATTTTACCATCATTGCATATTTACTACTGTTTGCATATTTATTTTATTATCATTCTCACACCTTGTGCTTGACAACCACTTGGTGAGGTTGAGGGCACAAAACAATTTATTTTGTTGCAGGTTCTCAAGAGAAGGATAAGGAGATAACACCTGAAATACTGGTTCCCCGAGAGTTCGATATTAAACCCTCGAGTCACCCTCGTGGGGAAAACTGTCTTCCACTACTACATACACTCTGCACTTGGAGTCTCAACCTAACCCATTTACTTTTCACGCAGGTACCACGCGAAGGGCTAGCAACTGTTTTCTGGCGCCGTTGTGGGGTAACTACGTGAAGGGCCATCAAGACGTTTTCTGGCGCCGTTGCCGGGGAACCATAGCTGAAAGGTTTATCCAAGGATCACTCACATCAAGTCAACTTCATCACCAACTTGTGTAACAACCTAAGCTTGGGGAGTTGCACCTACGTGAGCATCATCTTATCCATCTTTACCTACAATCATTTTATTTTGTTTTGTTCTTGTCTTGCATATCATCTTTATATTTCGGTTTGCATATTTATATTCAGTTTTGCATTTTGTGTTGCATTTGTTATTTCGAGTTGCATTAGTGTCATTTTACTTTCAGTTTTGCATAAAAAATTAAAAACACATAAAAACTTGCAATCATGAGTCTTGAAAACAAAAAGAAAGTGAGTCTTCCTTTAAGTTCCATTTCTAGTTTTAAACAACAACCTGGAGAAACATTAAAAGATGCCTGGGTTAGAATTAATAGGATGCACTATGAAGATCCTACACCTTGTGAAGATGAAAAGCTAGATCTTTACTTTTATTATGGAATAGATCCTTGGTATCAAAATGCTTTAGATGGGGCTACAGGTGGAAGTTTTGTCCTGTCAACACCATCCTGTGCGGCCATGACACTTAGAAATTTTTGGTAACTTTGTTGGTAGAAAGAAAAAGGTAGAGGATACCACAGTAGCACTTCACTTTGTCTAAAGATAAATTCGAAGCTGGTTTAGAGAAACTACCAAATAAAGAGGATTTTGAACAACTAGCATCTGTTTCTAAAAATATTATTCCTAAGATAAATGATGAATTAGTTAATGTCATGCATAAACTAAGATTATGTGAGAAAGAATTTCTTGAAAAAAATATTAGTCTCAACAGTATTGAGGAAAAGTTGGTTTGTGTTAGTGATTTATTAAGGAAAAACCCATCATTTAAACATGTGAAGGAAGTTCCTATTAAGAAACAAGTTTGGATTAAAAAAGAGAAAAAAGTTGAGGAAGTTAAAATGCTTAGTGAAGTTAAGGAACCATTTGTTGATTTAGAGAAGTGTAGCTTGCATGAATTAATTTCTATCTTACAAAAATTTGCAAGTGATCCTTCTGTTAATATTAACCAGGCTGGTTTTGGTTCCTATATTGCTAATCATGTCTTAAAAGAAAAGATTGCTAGGTACAATCAAGAAGCTATGATACCACCTAAGCTTGGGGATATCTGGATCCCTAAGGTACTAGTAACCATTGGAAAAGAGACACACCATGCCATTTTAGATCTAGGATCTAGTGTCTCTATATTATCTAAAGAACTATATGAAGTCCTTGAACTTAAAAATATTGAGAAATGCTCTATTGAACTTGCACTTGCTGATGATTCCATTAGACATGCTCTAGGAAAAGTAAGTGATGTTATGGTAGAGTTACACATGACTTTTGTGCCTGTTGATTTTCTAATCATGGACATGGGGAATAAAACCTCTAGTCCTATTATTTTGGGAAGACCTTTTCTTCGTACTACAGGTGCCATTATTGATTCAAAGGAAGGGAATGTGAAGTTTCAGTTTCCACACAAGAAGAGCATGGAACACTTCCCAAGGAAGAGGGACACACCAAGGTTCAAGCTCCCTCATGAGCTACGTCCCCTTTGATTATCAAGTAAGTAAGCCTAGCTATATGGCTATAAAGAAAGCGCTTTACGGGAGGCAACCCGGTTGTTTTTGTTTGAGATTTTCTTTGAGTCCTCTTGCTGTAACAAGAGAGTAGTTTGTTAGTTTTGTTTCTGGATTTTTAATAAAGAACCAAGTTTTACCTATTTTGGGTTTGAAAAGTTGCTATTCATTTTCGGAGAGTTTTCTGCCTGCACGAAGTCTGTGCACGGTTTGATTTTTCATTTTTTATCTGTAACTCCGATTGAGCTGTAATTTGAACTGTAGCTTCAACTTTTCATCCTCTGTATACGTGATTTTTTCAGATTTTTCTGACGAGTTTAAGTAGGGTAGAAAAATGCGTTTTGCTGCTGCTGTTTTTTGGACAGATTCTGTCTTGATATTGTTTGATGCATTCTTTGAGCTTTTTGCTTGAATCTTTTTGATTCAATTGAGTTTATGAGTAGGCATACAACATTATATACTCTCTGGACATTCATATGAATTTTTGCCTAAGGATTTTATGCAGCAAGGAACCTATTTGTTTATCACTACTAATATCACCCCACAGAAAAGAAATGGGAGAAACGGTGTTTTGAAGTTTTTTCACAGGGATTAGAGGAGCTGCACCAAGAGCTATCCAAGGATGGTGAAGACCATAAGCTTGGGGATGTCAAGACAACCCCACTAGACCAACACACTCTCGGTTTGCACACGTCTAACTTCTGTTTTTCGATCAAAGCACTTTATCGTATAAACTTGGAGCGTCTGTTTTTTTTGCTTTTGTTATTTCGGTTTGATTTTTATTTAAGACCACCACTATCATTTATATATGAGAGAGCTACTGGAAGTTTGGGTTGAATTATGTTGGATGCTATTAAATATATTGGGATAGGGATGTTTGAGTTGATTTTAAAAGATACATATAGTTGCATAATTCATGTGCTTTGAATGAATGTTAATTTGCAAGTGTGTTGTCAAGAGCTATCTTACCATGTTTAGATGTTGAATTTTAACTTTACTTGGTTTAACATGGATTGATTAGTTCTATGGACACTTATGCATGCATTTAGATGGTCAACTTTCTCCCTATTGCTAGCCCAAAAATTACAACAAGTAAAAAGCTTGTTTCCCAACACCTTCAACCAAAGTTTTTCCAGTGAGTCCACCATATCTACCTATTAGCTTTATGCTATTCCAAGTATGTTTATCATGTTATATTGTGTTATCTACATTTCTGAATTTAAATGCTTATGTTATTGATTGTCATGGGAAAAATTGGTTAAAAGCTCTCACGAACTTGATGCACAATTTACTTTTATTGCATTTAATAAGCATGAACCATTGTGATTAAAATTATGAAGTTGTGGGCTTGACAATTGTTTTGGTTGGGAGTTAGCCCATATGTGCTGTCACATGGCAAGCTTTCAACATTGCACTTATTTATATTTAGTTGATGTCATGTACTTTTGTTTATGGATGCCTATCATGGGTGAAATGAATGTGGATACTTAGTAAGTTCAAAGAGTTTGTATAAATGGTTAGAGAAATGCCTGGGCCGCTAATCTAAGCCATGCATCATTCATGGTGGAAATTTACAGCATAACCATAATGTTCATTCAGTGATGCACCTCATAATAAAAAGCTATACCCATAGTAAATAAAAGAGTGCTGAGATTGTTCATTGTCTGTTTGTCTTGTTGTTTTGACATGGGCTTGTTCATGTCAAGGGGCAAGAGGTACCCCAGTGCAGTTCTTGATGATACTATTATTACTTGCAATGACCTTTATTTGAATTTACTTTGTGGACCAAAGTGAGTAACACATGGTGTAGGTACTTGTATTCAAGGGACATGAGACATTCAACCAATACATTGTCAAGCACACCACTCATATTTGCTTTCACTTTAAACATTAATCATTCAAGATGCTATGATAGGGGTAATGAGAGCTCCACACCAATGACTACCACATTGCAAGCATTAACTTAAGTAGAAGTGTTTGGAAGTTAGATGAAACTTATTCATGCTTTACCTCTACTTATTTATCTATCCAAAGTGTCCACCTTTTATATTCAGTTTTCATAAGAAGTACTCTATGACCACCATAGGATGTTTTTACTTTTCATTATGCATACATTTGGTCCATAGTACTTTCTTCTATATTACACTTTGTGAATTTATCATTGAACATCTTTACATTGAGTATTTGATATCACTTCATAATTTATCTTGCATATTGTTATTCCTTTGAAGAATGAATCATTTGACTCTATGTAGCAATAGTAATCACCTTTGATATCCATTGATAGTATTAAAATGCAAAGTCCATGTTAGTTTTATCACCTTCATACTCGGGACGAGCATGGGTTAAGCTTGGGGATGTTGATGCATGTAAAATGCATACATGAACTTTACATTTTATTACCATGTTATTTGCATCATATAAGGGTTATATTCATGATTTATATTGAGTTTTGGGGATAATTAACAACTCCCCATTTTTCTGGAATTAACCCTGCGCTGTCAGAAAACCCCTTTTTCTATATTTTGATGTTTCAGGGACCCAAACGACGTCCAAATGACCTGAAACTTTACGGGGATCACTTTTTTGGAAGGAACGAAACGTAGGCGCAAAGGAATCGAAGAAACGGAGACCAGAAGGCAGAAAGGGGTGGGCCCACGCGGCCAGATTCCCTGACCGCGTGGGGTCCCCCATCCTGGCCCTCGGGCCTCCGCTGCCGTCGATCTTTCTTCCCGAAGCTTCGTCTTGACCTAAAAACGACTATATATAGACCCCCCAGGGCTTTCGCGAAAGAGAGCGCCGCCGAAACACAGAAACCACGAAACAGAGACCTGGAGCTGAAGATTGGAGGGGGAAAACTCCGGCGGGGCGCTGCCGGTGTGGTCTCCTTCCCCTCCAACAACATCTCCACCGACACCATGATGAAGAGGGAGTAGTCCACCCCTGGACTATGGGTTTGTGGAAGTAACTTATGTATCTCTCCTCTCTATGAGCTTCACTAATTAGTACCGTATGAGCTGCTGAACATGATTACGGTCATCTATGTAATTCCTTTGTGGTGGATCTTTATTATGAGTTAATACATGTTTGAGATTGCAATGGTTTTGTTTCAGTTATGAAAGTAGATGCATATTATGTACCCCGTTCTTATTTACTTGTCATGATCAAGCATGTTTATGAGAGCATGTGAGGGGAACGTGTGCATTAGTTGGAGTAACGGGGGTGGCTAGTGCAGTGAACGTGAGAGAAAGTTCTGCGATCCACTTGGGTTTTCTACCTTACTTTGTTGCCTCACTAGGGATAAACAAAAATACCATGCTACCGGAGAGTGGATGTGACCTTGGCCACTACCTCCATGACTAGATCTAGCATGTTCTTATTTTAACTTCATGTCATTGAACTTATTGCTATGCTCTGATTTATCTTAATTACTAAGGTGTTATGATTTAGTTCGCATCTTGGTGGAGCATAAGAGAGAGAACAACTTATACTTGAGATCTCTATGTTAGGACGTGATGCCCATATTATTAATAACTTGTCAAACCATGTCTTGCCATCTTACATGTTAATTTTAGTGTTCCATTGTCTACCACGTTATCAAGAGAGAGTGCATTTGTGAAACCATGAACCCCGGTCCATTTTTAATCATAAGAAACACCTTTCCAACACTTTTATCACCACTTTTGTTTGCTGCCATTATTAAATCCGAAAATACAAAAACACTTTTACATCTTGCATTCATCATAAAAAACCCAAAAATATCATTTATCATTACTACCATCATCCTTGCATATTTATTTTACCATCATTGCATATTTACTACTGTTTGCATATTTATTTTATTATCATTCTCACACCTTGTGCTTGACAACCACTTGGTGAGGTTGAGGGCACAAAACAATTTATTTTGTTGCAGGTTCTCAAGAGAAGGATAAGGAGATAACACCTGAAATACTGGTTCCCCGAGAGTTCGATATTAAACCCTCGAGTCACCCCTCGTGGGGAAAACTGTCTTCCACTACTACATACACTCTGCACTTGGAGTCTCAACCTAACCCATTTACTTTTCACGCAGGTACCACGCGAAGGGGCTAGCAACTGTTTTCTGGTGCCGTTGTGGGGTAACTACGTGAAGGGCCATCACTTCCTTCGCTCCCAAGTCTTCTTCCTTCCAAAAATTGACGCTCGTAAATTTGCAGGTCATTTGGACGTCGTTTGGGTCCCTGAAACATTAAAATATAGAAATAGGGTTTTCTGCCTGTGCAGGGTTAATTCCATAAAAATAGGAAACATATCAAATATTCCCAAAATCGTTATAAAACAGTGATATAACCCTTATATGATGCAAATATGACTGGGATATAAGTAAAATAATGCAAAGTTCATGTATGCATTTTACATGCATCAGTTGGCAATAGACAAGAGATCAAAATCATCCAACATTTGTCAAATTTTAGCTGATCAAAATCATCCAACACTTGCCAAACTTGCATAGGTTAGACCAATATAATCTGTGAGCACTTTAGCATCTCTAAGAGAATCATAATTTAGCTGATGGACTTAAATGAGTACTGCAGTCCAGAAAAGAAAACAGAATATCACTTCAATCTTCAGTTCATAGTCAATAGAACACTTACCAAGTTGTTCAGAGCAGATGCAACATGTGGATCTCTCAGTCCAAATCCTTCTTCAGCTTCTTGTAGGGCTGATGCAATACAATAATCAGAAATGTACATACAAGAACACCAGAGGAGTAATACTTAACGGATGTATGTTGCCAGTTGACACTCAATCCTATAAGAACTTAAAGTAGATGGCATGCAGCCATAGACAGTTAGTATACACTACATGGTAGTGGCTATCACAGTAACTTAATCATCTTATTGCCTGTTTTACAGAAAGAAAACCACAAAATCTTGGAATTGTAGGAAATTCAAAACGAAAAAAGAAAAGTGAGACTGACATGCTAGAAACAAAGCGAGCAGTTAACCTCAAACGATCCTGAATTACAGAAATGACCACTTCCCTAGTCCATAATGATATACATAATGTGATAGTCCTAAATAAGCAGTTATAAGAACACAGAACTGTAGATTAAGATGACCAACTCCAGTTAAATGACCAAGCATAAATGAGTAGATCCAACACAGTCAAAGTGGCCCTACCCCCCATCCCAGAACTGCACATGAACAGAGGTGAGAACTGAAGAACAGTTCCTATTTATTCGTACTTGCCATTGATCGACGCAGAGTACTAAGAGAAGCTATGGTCCTAAGCAACTGTCCAGGCTGGGCAAGATCTCTAGATTGCTATTTCACCTTTTGGGTTCATTATTTGAGATAACATTGCTCGGATTATCCCATTACATTCTTTTGTGAGGGATAAGATTTCATGGGGACATAATTGCATTAGTTAGCCAAGATTCTTAGGCGAGTCTCTATTTAAGGATATGCATAATTGTACTTCTGTCTAAGCAAGAATAACTGAAGGTTCCCTAGTCCTTTCTTCAGCCAGTCCTCCAAGGCTTGGTGGCTGAGGGCATGTACCACAGCATCTTATTTGTCTTTTATTAGTCTTACAACATCAGACAGTGGAACTGCATGCACTGTTTAGTAAGAGGGTTTTAGAAGAATCACTTACCAGGACAAGCTCAATTGGCCTTAATTGCAGAGTGGCATCGCATATACTATCTTGGCTCCTGCTGCTACTCAGCAGTCAAAGAATGGATGCATGCATAACTCTGAAGAAACACAATATAAGGTTGCTGGTGTTTGCTTGGCTATACCTGGAAAATGTCAACAATTAATTAAGCGACGAACAGCTAGAACCTTCCCTAAATGTCAATAACTTTATTTTGTAGTCACTAATCAGATAAATAACTACATCATGAACCCTGGCTAACTTTTGTAGTTCTGAAAGAATATATTGTTTCTCAATCGTGATAGGAAAAGAATATAGAAAGGAAACTTCGTATGAAGGACTACTGGACTAAGAGACGCAATGTTTAGATTGCAGACCACATATTCTTCAGTGAGTTGATGTCTTCATGTGCATGCATATTCCTACTGAACTATAGGAATGATCAGAGTTCATAGTGGACTATAAGAATAACATATGTACTTTTTAGTTTTTAAGTAGCATGGATCATCAGACAAAAAGTAACCCCAAAAAAATAGATATATAGAATGCTGATTTTCGACAAGAAAATAATAATTGTCAGAAAACAGGTGCAGTGGCTAAAAATTATTCCTAGTTCCAGTTTGACTTAGCAGGTTCACCAATACCTTTTTTCACCTGGAGACAGCCAGTGTATTCCATGAGAATTTTATTGGTTGGCATGCAGCTGTTACAGGTTACTTCAAGAATGAACTGGGTGTACGTATGGTTGCTGTTGTATTTGCCTCAGTTTTGGTAGTCAGTTCCCCATCTTGTAAGTTTAATCCATTAATTCAATCGGAAGAACTAACAACAAACAATCTGGGAACCTAGTGCAGATTCAAGGAACATTTAAGGCCAAACATAAACAGGTCCCTACTACAGCTAGATATCCACAATAAGCATGACTTTCAATCCACATGAGCATGTCGTATCTTATTCAAGTGAAACATGCTCTACAAGCATGATTTTGACCACCAAATGAAAACTGTTACTCACTTTTTTTCCTTGTACTCACGGCGGACTCTCCTGAGCTCCACGGTCTGTGGGAATGAACCAATTGTAGTCGTGGGAAGGATCGGAAGGTTGAGCTTCTTCTGCTGCGCATCCAACCTAGCGCTAACGGTGGTAGCACGGCGGTGATCAGAGCCCTGAAGGGCACTAGCCTGTAAAAAAAATATCGTTAGGACTTGGTACATGATATGTCAGCATGGAATTAGAATGTGCAGTTTTGAAGCAAAAGTTACTTACAGCCTTCTGGACCTCCTCATTTGTCACCCGTGGTGATGACCTTCTTGAGGCCAGAGCAGCAGCATTCGCTGCAAAGTAAGCCTGTAGATGATATTGTGTAGAAAGAGTCATTGTCCAAAAGATATTAAAATACCATGGTGGCATGCTCTACTCAAGAGGACTGTGAATGAAGGGTCTGGAAGCTCATAGTACCTCATCCTTTTGCCCAGCCAATGCCTTGGCAAGGGCGCTCACCTCAACCACCTTTTGGGCGGCAAAAGCAAGCCATGACTTAATCTCGTCATCAAGCTTGGTCTCGTTTACAAGGTCCACAGCAGTGTCCTGGAGTGAGCAGGAAGTCGATACCACAAGCTTGTCTGCAGAAATTTCACTATTGGAAACTGCAGGTTGAAGCTGTAAGCTCATAATAATCGATACATTATACATATCACAACATCCTTACCCTTCCCAACAATAGCCTCAAGAGACTGTAGAGTGCCGAGAGATGCAGCAAGATCATCAGCCCAAATGTTGTGTCCATCTACAACACCAGCGAAGAGGTACTTTCTAGCAGGGAAACCACTCTTGACAAGATCAAGAGTCTTGGTTCCACGATCAAGGTCAAAACCATAAGCAGTCACGCTGCTCAATGATGTAAGAGTCCTGAAGTAGCAAAAGAACGTTAAGAGTGTTATCCCTACAAAAAGTTTATAAAAGGAGCGGATGGTATGAAAATGATAAACTGGCAGGGAAACCAAGCATACTTGTATGATTCTGCATGAACATCAGCGAAGTATGTCTCAACAAGCACATTCAATCCAGAAAGTGCTGACTCAAGTTCTGTGTAAGCTGCGGAGAATGCGGCCAATTGGTGAGATTCAAGGTCCTTGACAAGAGTGGGCTCATCAAACTGAATCCATGAAGCACCAGCTGCCTTCAACTCAGCAATAACCTCCCTACAAACAATCGCACGTCAAATTAGCAACAGAAGATTAGGGGCAATAGTAGCCAGTAACTCGTTTTTATACTTACTTGTAGATAGAAGGATGCTGCTAAGAAGGGAAAGAGGAGAGAATGACTTCTCTAGACCCTTGGCAGCCTTTGAGAGCAACAAGTATGACACTGGACCAACAAGTATTGGCACGTATCAACGCCAAGCTGAATCAGAAGGAAGTACACATTTTAAGACATACAATACAAGCACGCAGATAGAAATCCTTCAAAAGGAAACACACAGTTCATTTCCATGTGATCACAAGTAATCCTATTAACATCACAACTGAACTCTCTCTTGTTAATTAAAACTCTCTAAATTCAAAAATTTCAGAACCAAATCTTGTTTAGTCGATTAGTTGCAACAGAATATTACAATTATATGCTATAGTTTTCGAAGTTGCTTAGTTGGTTCTTCATTTATGACCATTTTGATCAGATTGACATTGCAGCTCCTTTACTAGTTCAAAACTATAAGAAAATATAGGTCACCAGTAATATTACTTGATATTTGATTACAAACAGCGACATCATAAATTGATCGTAAAATCAGGATGTGATAGCAACTCTTATACATTCAAGAATAAGTACACAAGCTAAATCAATAGGGCATAATTGATAATTTCATAAAATAGACAAAGTCAGCTAAGATATGATTCGAGTATCATACCGCCTTTGCCTCCTTGTATTCATTGATAGCCTTGTGGAAGAGTAGGAGAACTTTGTGGTAGGAGCCAATTCTGGGGCAATAAAGTGGCTACAATAGTGAAAAGGCTCTAGTTAGTAAAGACAGTGGATACAGAGTAAAGTAGTGAACTTCAACAGAAACAGGAGGACTTACTAGTTGGTGTCAAACCACTTGGTCATCTCCATAGCCGGACAGTGGCGTTACCCCTAGCCATCGAGAAGTAGGTGCTCAAAGAGATCTCCCCTCCGGTCCAGGAGTAACGGTCTGGGACAGCACCGAGCATGGTGTGGTGTCAAGGACCTGGTCATAGTAGGAGAAGGTGTTGCTGGGATGTACTTGATCCCTGCATCAGCCATCTGCTTCCAGATGCTGGCCCTGAGGTCAGTGGCAACCTTCTCCAAATCCTCAGCGGCGCTCTTGCCATCCCAGAAAGACTCCAGGGCAAACTTGAGCTCCCTCTTGGGCCCATGCGAGGGTATCCAACAATGTGGGACGCCATCTTTCTGTACAGAATAATAGAATGATAATCAGCTGATTCACCACATCAATTCTCGTACTGAAATTGAGACTGTTAATTGTTTATTGAAAGATTGAGACGATTTATAAACAACAGACCCATTTTCTTTTAATATGTTTTAACAGAATGACTTGCAGCAACATAGTACTCATAAAACTAAATAACCAAATCAAGCAATGCTTTCGTTAATACCATCAATAAAAAATACCAGCCCTTGCAGGAAATCTAGGCATGGTACTGTACCTACCATCAGATTTGCAGGTATCTAAAAAGAAGAAAAGTACAAAACTGAACTAAATCTAGGCGAGGAAGCATGATTTTGACCACCAAATGATCCACAAGTAATCAGAAATGTCTAAATCCCCATCTACACCATCACCAGATCACGAGCACAGGGGGCAGTTAATACATCACAGCACAACCAGGGACGCCAGGAGAAGGCCGAGAGAGTAACCAAGAGGAAAGACAGAGGAGCACGTACCAAACGAGCGACACCGCAAGCACCGTGGCGTGGCGAGGCATGCCCGCGCTACAATGGCGGAGGGCACCGCGAGGACGACGACCACCGTGCACGGGGGCACAAGGAGCACTGGGGCGCATCGACCTGCGCCGGGCCACAGCCGGCGGAAGCATCGCATCTACACAATCCTCAGCCCACCACCAGCAACACCCTAGAGCAGAAGAGCACGACGAAGCACTGCGGTGACCGAAACCTTAGCTAGGGTTAGGGTTGCGCGCCGCGGGAATGCTCGAAGAACAATTCGAGATGGAGAAGATAGAAGAGCACACTGCGGCAGTCAGGTTGCGACCCATGGCGGCGGCGGAGACGGCCGGGCAGCCCGGCGACGCCGGCGGCGAAACGAGAATCGCGAGAGCACAGCGAGGAAGAGAGAGGGAGCGAATGGCAGGGGCCTTTTCGTCACTTTGAGTCTGGCTGTGTGTGGGCTGGACTGGGTCGGCCCAGTTGGGCTGGTCTGATTTTTCCTTATCTGTTTTCCTGTTTGAAAATAGAATAAGGTGTTTTTAAAAAAAAATTAGAGATTAATACGGTGTTTTTAATTGGTTGGAGTTTCAAATCTGCACTGACTTTTGTTTTTGTTTTGAGATTTGTCCACCTACAAGCAAATTGGAAAAAATGTAAGCCTGGCGAACGATAAGCCAAGCAAAAAAGCAAATCGCAACCGGATAATTGATACATTTGATCTCAATATAAGTACTAAATTGGGAGAACCGCATATTCATAGTAGTTTGGAATGACCAGAAACAGAGTTACATATGATCAATAATAACTCACTAAAAAATATGAGTCACAAAATGGAATATGCAAGATTAAAAGGAGTAAAAACTAGTAATTTGAAGAGTCTTACGGACTTTCTCACATTAGAATGGGACGGCTCATACAATTTATAAAAAAGAATGGACAGCGCATACAATACTAAAGAAGTAGCGGCCGCCTCGCCATCTTCAATAAGACACTAAAAAAACTTAAACAAAGGACGAAAACCCTCCCGCCGTGAGAGGCCGTGATCCGCCACGTCTCAAAGGCCCTAAGGCCACCGGAGACGACGCAAAACCGCCGCGTCGCCAGCGAGGAGACGAAACCCTAGATGGGTATTACGATCACCTCATATCGCCTCTCTCTCCTCCTGACCCCTCACGTACCGTTTCGTCAGGCTAATCTATTGGTACATTTGTTGACTTTATTCTTTGATTAACTCGGATTTGTTTACGATTTTTCTCGAAGGCTTTAAAGTTGAAACCATCAAATAATAACGCATAATTAATTGAATTAAATATCTCCCGCTCGGTAGCATATCATCAATTTCATCTAGATTAAACTCATTTACGGAGAAAACATTAGCAGAGAAATCTTGCTCTATGTGCAAATCATTCCCCGTGTTGGGGCTTTGCACATGATTTCCCAGCCGGTGATGCGGCCTGCTTATTAAAATTAAAATCAACTTGCGGTGTGACGGCGAAGAAGCGAGCAGGCGCAGCTGCTCACCGTCCGGATCTACAAGCTGCAGTTGCAGCGTAATCATCAAGAGCGTCAGCGTCGTCGCGTTGAAGCAGCCGCTGTACGCATGTACGAGGAGAGGAAAGACGAACAATCTAACTGGCCTCTCGTGACTTCTGTTGGTAAGGCCAGCTTCGTGTGGGCATTTTTGCTGGTTATACGTTAGGCTGTGCAAAGAAATTGGTAAAGGCCATGTTGATTGTATTTTTGCCTGGGAAATAGCGAGTTGATCACTAATTAACGCGTTGTTTGCACGACGTTACCATGATGGAAGACGATTTTGTGGCAGTCAACAAATAGAAATTGCGTCTCAAAGTGTACAAATGATTTGATCTATGAAGCACTTTACCAAAGTGTTTCAATAGCAATGATATTGGGGACACTTTGATAAAGTGCCCCAAATGTTATATCTATTAGGGTACTTTGTCAAAGTGCCCCAATAGCAATGACATTTTGGGGCACTTTGACAAAGTGACTCAAAAGGTTATATCTATTGGAGCATTTTGCCAAAGTGCCCCTAATTTGAATTTTTTGGGGCACTTTAGAAAGTGCCCCAATCAAAGTGCCCCTAAATGTATTTTGTGGTGTAGTGTTAGGCACAGGATAGCCATATGGACCAGTGATACGTCTCCAACGTATCCATAATTTCTGCTGTTCCATGCTTATATTATACCATTTGCTACATGTTTTATATACACTTCGTATCACTTTTATGCATTTTCTGGGACTAACCTATTAACAAGATGCCACAGTGCCAGTTCCCTGTTTTCTGCTGTTTTTGGTTTCAGAAAGTTACTTCTGGAAATATTCTCGGAATTGCACGAAACAAAAGGCCAGTCCCTATTTTTCCAGCACGTACACGGAGTCCGAAGGAGAGACGAAGAGGCCACGAGGTGGCCAAACCACCTGGGGCGCGGGCCCACCGCCGCGCCTGGTGTGGTTTGGGCCCCTCGGGGGTCCGCCGACATCGCCCCTTCGCCTATTTATTCCCCGAGACGCGAAAACCCTAAAACACCGAGCCTTTCATCCAGAACATATTCGCTGCCGCCGCCGTCGTCAACCCTAACTCGGGGGGTTCTGAAGCTCTTCCCGGCACCCTGCCGGAGAGGGGAATCATCACCGGAGGGCTCTACATCGCCATGCCCGCCTCCGGAGTGATGCGTGAGTAGTTCATCCTTGGACTATGGGTCCATAGCAGTAGCTAGATGGTTGTCTTCTCCACTTGTGCCATCATGTTTAGATCTTGTGAGCTGCCTATCATGATCAAGATCATCTTATTGTAATGCTACATGTTGTGTTTGCTGGGATCTGACTTATATTGATACCTATGTGGAGCTGAATATTATATTATCATGTCTATGTCATTTGTGATCTTGCATGCTCTCCGTTACTTGTTGAAGCCTTGGCCACGTGAATACTTGTAACTCCAAGAGGGGGTATTTATGCATGATAGTTGGGTTCAACCTCTATTTAACCTGGGATAGTGACAGCAAGTTCTAAGGTTGTAGATGTGTTGTTGCCACTAGGGGTAAAACAGCAATGCTTTATTCAAGGATGAATGTATTGTTTACATTACGCACATTACTTAATGCAATTGTCTGTTGCTTGCAACTTAATACTGGAAGGGGTACGGATGTTAACCGGAAAGTGGACTATTTAGGCATAGATGCATGCTGGATAGCGGTCTATGTACTTTGTCGTAATGCCCAAATGAATCTCATAGTAGACACCACAGCTCACACATGCATGTTATATGCACTTATCAATTGTCAATTGCCCAGCTGTAATTTGTTTACCCAGCATGTTAGTTATCTTATTGGAGAGACACCACTAGTGAACTGTGGACCCCGGTCCATTCTTTTACATCTGAAATACAATCTACTGCAATCATTGTTCTCTACTGTTTTATGCAAACAAACATCATTTCCATTCGATACGTTTAACCCTTTGTTTTCAGCAAGCCGGTGAGATTGACAACCTCACTGTTAAGTTGGGGCAAAGTAATTTGATTGTGTTGTGCAGGTTCCACGTTGGCACCGGAATCCCTGGTGTTGCGCCGCACTACACTCCTCACCAACACCTTCGAAGCAAACCTCGTTTTCCTACTGGTCGATTAAACCTTGGTTTCATACTGAGGGAAAACTTACTGCTGCACTCATCATACCTTCCTCTTGGGGTTCCCAACTGACGTGTGACGTACAAGCATTGTTTCTGGCACTATTAACCTAGAGCCACCAACACGTTTTCTGGCGCCGTTGCCGGGGAAAACAGAATTGCTTCTGCAAGGGGAGTCTCTCACACCCAATCTCTTTACTTTGTTATTTGTCTTGCTTAGTTTATTTTTATTTAGTTTGTTTGCTCTTTATCAAAAACACAAAAAAATTAGTTACTTGTTTAATTCGTTTGTTTTGTTTTTCAAAATGAGTACTCCTGAGAACACTAAGTTGTGTGACTTCACTAGCACAAACAACAATGATTTCATATGCACTCCTATTGCTCCACCTGCTTCTACAGCAGAATTTTATGAAATTAAACCTGCTCTATTAAATCTTGTTATGAAAGAGCAATTTTCTGGTGTTAGTACTGATGATGCTGCTGCCCATCTTAATAACTTTGTTGAACTTTGTGAAATGCAAAAGTATAAGGATATGGATGGGGATATTATAAAACTGAAACTTTTTCCTTTCTCCTTGAGAGGAAGAGCTAAAGAATGGTTGCTTTCTTTGCCTAGAAATAGTATTAATTCTTGGACAAAATGCAAAGATGCTTTCATAGGGAAATATTATCCTCCTGCTAAGATTATATCCTTGAGAAGTAGCATTATGAATTTTAAACAACTTGATAATGAACATGTTGCTCAAGCTTGGGAAAGAATGAAATCTTTGGTGAAGAATTGTCCCACTCATGGACTGACTACTTGGATGATCATCCAAACCTTTTATGCAGGATTAAATTTTTCCTCAAGGAACTTATTGGATTCAGCCTCTGGAGGAACCTTTATGTCCATCACTTTAGGTGCAGCAACAAAGCTACTTGATGATATGATGATCAACTATTCCGAATGGCACACCGAAAGAGCTCCTCAAGGTAAGAAGGTAAATTCTGTTGAAGAAACCTCCTCTTTGAGTGATAAGATTGATGCTATTATGTCTATGCTTGTGAATGGTAGATCTCATGTTGATCCTAATAATATTCCTTTAGCTTCATTGGTTGCTCAAGAAGAGCATGTTGATGTAAACTTCATTAAAAACAACAACTTCAACAACAATGCTTATAGGAATAATTTTGGTAGCAACAATTATAAGCCTTATCCTTCAAATGGTTATGGCAATTCTTATGGTAATTCCTACAGCAACAATAGAAGTGTGTCCTCTGATCTTGAAGCTATGCTTAAAGAATTTATTAGCACACAAAAAGCTTTCAATAAAACTGTTGAGGAAAAGTTTGAAAAAATTGATGATCTTGTCTCTAAAGTTGATAGTCTTGCTCATGATGTTGAAATTCTAAAACTGAAAGTTATGCCTAATGAAGTTAAAGATATAAGTCATTTGCTACAGCAAATGCCATCCAAGTTCGAATTGATAATAATATTAGGATGTTGGCTGAATTGCATGCTAGGTGGGAAAAAGAGGAAGAACTTGAAAAAGAGAATAGTATAGTTAGAGTTTGTACTATCACCACCACTAGTAATGCTAATGTTTCACATGCTAGTAAACCTCCTACTATTGATGGTAATGTTATTGGTGTTGATAATGTCTCTACTACTTCTGCAAAGCGTTTGAAATTGCCTAAAACTGCTGAAACTTTTTCTGATAAAAGTGCTGAAATTTTTCAAACTATTGGAGACAATGGTTCCACCACCATTGACAATAATGATTTTGATTTTGATGATTGTAACATCTCTGAAGTTATTATGTTCTTGCAAAAATTAGCTAGAAGTCCCAATGCTAGCACTATTAATTTGGCTTTTACAAAGCATATTACAAATGCTCTTTTGCAAGCTAGGGAGGAGAAGTTGAAACTTAAAGCTTCTATTCCTAGGAAATTAGAAGATGGTTGGGAACCCATCATTAAGGTAAAGGTGAATGATTTTTATTGCAATGCCTTGTGTGATCTTGGTGCAAGTGTTTCAGTTTTGCCCAAGAAGCTTTATGATATTCTTGATTTGCCACCTTTGGAACATTGTTATTTGGATGTTTTTCTCGCTGATAATGCTATGAAGAAACCTTTGGGGCGAGTTAATGATGTTTTTATTACGTAAAAATAACCTTGTCCCCGTTGATTTTATTGTTATGGATATTGAATGCAATGCATCTTGTCCTATTGTTTTGGGAAGACCTTTTCTTCGAACTGTTGGTGCCATCATTGATATGAAAGAAGGTAATATAAGGTACCAATTTCCTCTCAAGAAAGGTATGGAACACTTCCCTAGGAAGAGAATGAAGTTACCTTTTGACTCTATTGTTAGAGCAAGTTATGATGTTGATGCTTCTTCTCTTGACAACACTTGATTTTCACTTTCTGCGCCTAGCTGAAAGGCGTTAAAGAAAAGCGCTTATGGGAGACAACCCATCGTTTTTATTTGCTGTTATTTTTGTTTTCTTTGAGTCAAGGAGTTTTGTTACTTCTGTAGCAACTCCTTTGTATCTTTATTTTATCGCAATGTTGTGCCAAGTAAAGTTCTATATTGAAAGTTGATGCAAGATTTGGATTTCTGCGCAGTGACAGATTTTTAGCTGTCACGGATTTGAGCTTATCTCCCTGTAGAAAATTCAAAAAATTCTGAGAAAAATCACGCATATTCCTGAGATATGTACGCAACTTTCATTATTTTAGGCCAGATCCATCTGAGCAACTTAAGTGCCTCGAAAAAATTCGTCATTCCAGACTGTTCTGTTTTTGACAGATTCTGCCTTTTGTTTTGCATTCGCTCTTTTACTGTGTTTGTGTGGATTTCTTTGCTCCACAAAGCATTGGTGGCTGTAGCTAATGTCCAGAAGCTTTGGGATTGATTGTATCATTACAGAATATGAGAATTTTTGATTATGCACTAACCCTCTAATGAGAACTGTCTTGAGTTTGGTGTGAAGGAAGTTTTCAAGGATCAAGCGAGAAGGGTGATATTATGTGATCAAGAAGAGTGAAAAGCCTAAGCTTGGGGATGCCCCCGTGGTTCATCCCAACCATATTCAGAGAGACTCAAGCGTCTAAGCTTGGGGATGCCCAAGGCATCCCCTTCTTCATCAACAAACTTATCAGGTCATCTCTAGTGAAACTATATTTTAATTCTTTCACATCTTATGCGCTTTACTTGGAGCGTCTGTGTGTTTTTATTTTTGTTTTTGTTTGAATAAATTCGGATCCTAGCAATCCTTGTGTGGGAGAGAGACACGCTCCGCTTTTTCATGTGAATACTCATGTTCTTCACTTATATTTGTTGAGTATTCTTAACTAGCTACTGCAGTGCTTTTAGCTCCTGTTTTTCATGCATCTCTTCGAGCTGTTAGCACTTGTTTATAAATACTCTCTTGCTGCATTATATTATCATTTGGAGAGTTTATGTTTAAATAAATTATTGGTGTTTGTTTGGAAGAAAGAAAATGCTACATGTAGTAGTTGGTATTGGAAAAGACATATGCATTCTTGTAGATCATTGTCTTGTTTTGATTTGATGCTTTGCAATTGTTTTGAGCTCTCAAGTAGATCATGTTTAAGCTCTTGCATCATGTAGTTAAAGCCTAGTAGTGGAGAACTACCGTAGAGCTTGTTGAGACTTGGGATGCATATTTGTTCTCTCTAAGGTCTAGATATTTTCTGGTAAAATGTTTGAGCAACAAGGAAGACAGTGTAGAGTCTTATAATACTTGCAATATGTTTTTATGTGATTCTTGCTGTACCGGTTTATACTTGTGTTTGCTTCAAACAACCTTGCTAGCCTAAACTCTGTACTGAGAGGGAATGCTTCTCGTGCATCCAAAACTTGAGCCAAAACCCATGCCATTTGTGTCCACCATACCTACCTACTATGTGGTATTTCCTGCCATTCCAAGTAAATATTTCATGTGCTACCTTTAAACTATTCAAAACTTTATTACTCCTTATTTGTGTCAATGTTTTATAGCTCATGAGGAAGTATGTGGTGTTTTATCTTTCAATCTTGTCATTTACTTCTGACAGACTTTCACCTGGACTAGTGGCATATACATCCGCTTATCCAATAATTTGCAAAAAGAGCTGGCAACGGGGTGCCCAGCCCCAATTAATTACAACTTTCATTAATAATTCTCTTCACATGTTTTGCCCTGATTTATCAGTAAGCAACTTAATTTTGCAATAGACACTCCTCCATGGTATGTGAATGTTGGAAGGCACCCGAGGATTCGGTTAGCCATGGCTTGTGTAAGCAAAAGGTTGGGAGGAGTGTCATCTATAAAGAAACTAAAATACATGTGTAAACAAAAGAGAAGAGGGATGATCTACCTTGCTGGTAGAGATAACGTCCTTCATGGGAGCCGCTCTTTGAAAGTCTGGTTGACAAGGGGGTTAGAGTGCCCACTACCATTCGTTGACAACAACAAACACCTCTCAAATACTTATTTTGTGCTCTCTATATGCTTTCGAAAACTTAAAAAGCTCTAGCACATGATTTAATCCCTGCTTCCCTCTGCGAAGGGCCTATCTTTTACTTTATGTTGAGTCAGTTTACCTACTCCTTTCTATCTTAGAAGCAAACACTTGTGTCAACTTTGTGTGCATTGATTCTTACATATTTACTTATTGCACTTGTTATATTGCTTTATGTTGACAACTATCCATGAGATATACATGTTACAAGTTGAAAGCAAATGCTGAAACTTAATCATCCTTTGTGTTGCTTCAATGCCTTTTACTTTGAATCTATTGCTTTATGAGTTACCTCTTATGCAAAACTTTTTGATGCTTGTCTTGAAAGTACTATTCATGAAAAGTTTTTGCTTATATGATTCATTGTTTACTCTTTATCTATTTGTTAGCAAACTATAGATCATTGCTTTGAGTCACTTCATTCATGACATGAGCCTTGCAATATATTGATCAAGATTGTGTGAAAGCATGTCTCCTCAGAAATTATTTGTTGTTATCGTTTTACCTACTCGAGGACGAGTAGAACTAAGCTTGGGGATGCTTGATACGTCTCCAACGTATCCATAATTTCTGCTGTTCCATGCTTATATTATACCATTTGCTACATGTTTTATATACACTTCGTATCACTTTTATGCATTTTCTGGGACTAACCTATTAACAAGATGCCACAGTGCCAGTTCCCTGTTTTCTGCTGTTTTTGGTTTCAGAAAGTTACTTCTGGAAATATTCTCGGAATTGCACGAAACAAAAGGCCAGTCCCTATTTTTCCAGCACGTACACGGAGTCCGAAGGAGAGACGAAGAGCCACGAGGTGGCCAAACCACCTGGCGGCGCGGGCCCCCGCGCCTGGTGGTTTGGGCCCCTCGGGGGTCCGCCGACATCGCCCCTTCGCCTATTTATTCCCCGAGACGCGAAAACCCTAAAACACCGAGCCTTTCATCCAGAACATATTCGCTGCCGCCGCCGTCGTCAACCCTAACTCGGGGGGTTCTGAAGCTCTTCCCGGCACCCTGCCGGAGAGGGGAATCATCACCGGAGGGCTCTACATCGCCATGCCCGCCTCCGGAGTGATGCGTGAGTAGTTCATCCTTGGACTATGGGTCCATAGCAGTAGCTAGATGGTTGTCTTCTCCACTTGTGCCATCATGTTTAGATCTTGTGAGCTGCCTATCATGATCAAGATCATCTTATTGTAATGCTACATGTTGTGTTTGCTGGGATCTGACTTATATTGATACCTATGTGGAGCTGAATATTATATTATCATGTCTATGTCATTTGTGATCTTGCATGCTCTCCGTTACTTGTTGAAGCCTTGGCCACGTGAATACTTGTAACTCCAAGAGGGGGTATTTATGCATGATAGTTGGGTTCAACCTCTATTTAACCTGGGATAGTGACAGCAAGTTCTAAGGTTGTAGATGTGTTGTTGCCACTAGGGGTAAAACAGCAATGCTTTATTCAAGGATGAATGTATTGTTTACATTACGCACATTACTTAATGCAATTGTCTGTTGCTTGCAACTTAATACTGGAAGGGGTACGGATGTTAACCGGAAAGTGGACTATTTAGGCATAGATGCATGCTGGATAGCGGTCTATGTACTTTGTCGTAATGCCCAAATGAATCTCATAGTAGACACCACAGCTCACACATGCATGTTATATGCACTTATCAATTGTCAATTGCCCAGCTGTAATTTGTTTACCCAGCATGTTAGTTATCTTATTGGAGAGACACCACTAGTGAACTGTGGACCCCGGTCCATTCTTTTACATCTGAAATACAATCTACTGCAATCATTGTTCTCTACTGTTTTATGCAAACAAACATCATTTCCATTCGATACGTTTAACCCTTTGTTTTCAGCAAGCCGGTGAGATTGACAACCTCACTGTTAAGTTGGGGCAAAGTAATTTGATTGTGTTGTGCAGGTTCCACGTTGGCACCGGAATCCCTGGTGTTGCGCCGCACTACACTCCTCCACCAACACCTTCGAAGCAAACCTCGTTTTCCTACTGGTCGATTAAACCTTGGTTTCATACTGAGGGAAAACTTACTGCTGCACTCATCATACCTTCCTCTTGGGGTTCCCAACTGACGTGTGACGTACAAGCATTGTTTCTGGCACTATTAACAAATTGAGGATATGGCATAGGATAAGCGTACGGGGAAGCATAGAGTAGAGGGTAAACGGCTGGCGGCGGCGAAGGCCGCGGAGGAAACGAAAAATCCAGGATGATGGCTCGGCTTAGGGGCAAACCCGCCACGGTTATGCCCATCGCATGAAGAAAACGATGTCCGGACGGACAGCGTGGACACCATATCACCGGACGAGGAGGAACACGATAGTACGTGTGGGGATCAAAATCAACAGGGCCGCCGCCTGGTTGTCACACTGGTAGTGCGTTCCTGGTCTCGCGCCACCATCCTGTA